>JAYEPQ010000015.1:26513422-26545922 GCA_036321105.1 Dracaena cambodiana
GCATTGTAATAAATTTATACACCAAACTAGATGGGAAATATTTAATCACAAAATTCAATACGAATTATGAAAGAACTATTCATGAATTAGTATTAGATATTATGTACTCAATTTATCATTCAGAGTATTAGATATTATGTACTCAATTTAGCATTCAGACTATGCCCGGCACGGCCTATTAGCAAGGTTTAGACTTAATTCTATAAAGTAGAAAGTCAAACCAGCTTTTCATTTCATATTAATAATTGTATATTTTATTCTGTCACATCCGCAATCAGGCAAAGGCCGCCGTCACTAGCAATATGAATATATCCGATACCCTGGTACCAATTAATCCGGGGGCCATATGGCCCCACAGATCACGTCACCGAACCGGGAAGCCTCTCGCAGTCTCAACGATCGACAATCAAAGTAATCATCCATTACTAACCCCATTTAAAGGCCCATAAACAAACTCGAAACAGATAATGTCACGTCCTCGACGGTACACGCGTCATCCAGACAGTGGTCGAAAACTTCCTCTTCTATCGACAGAGGACAGCTGATCCAATCCGGTGGATCCCCTCCAACGATCCGCTGCACTCCGGTGAGCATTTTCCTCCTCTCACCTCCAGAATCGAAGAACTTTGACTTCATCTCCCTTTCTCTCCTCGTTCTCTCTTGCTGCTGCCGCGATTGCGATGTCGACCGTCACCTCCTGCTCACCCGTTCGCAACGCCTGCGGTCGGATCGCCGATCGATGCTCCCGCCTCTTCCCCTGCCTCGCCGACTCCGGTGCCCGATTTTTCCCCAATTTTTTGAGTAGGTTTATCACTCGTTACGGTCGATTTGGTAATTGATCCCTTTTTGGTATTTTTTTTTCTACATTTTGTAGGGAAGAGATCTTCCTTGGGTCTGAAAGTGGCGCTCGTTCTTCTTCACGTGATTTTTGTGGGCGCTTTGTTCCTCTTGGATTCGCATTTGATATGGAGAACTCGAGATGATCCATGGTACTTGTCTTAAAAGAATTTACATTTTTTTTTTCTAAAAAAGTTAAAATTTTGGACTTTTATTGGTGCATTTATTCTCCACGCAAGTCAAATAGCACGTTTTGATTTGAGTTTAGTTACAAGAGCAAACTATTTTTTTCCCCCAGAAAAAATGGTTATTTTGGGTAATTTACAAACTTCGATGCCCCTTTTGAATTGTAAATTTTGAATCAGATTCCCTTCGCAAGTGTTCAAATGTTCAAATTTCAGGTATATGTATTTCTCATGACCTAGAGAATTGCAAATATGAGAGTGTTGATTGAGTTGGAGTAATTCTTAAAATTTTCAGTTGATAAAAGGAAATGGTGGTATAAATGTTGTTTGTCAGCAAACTTGATATAATGATGCAAGCATAGGGCTTCTGTGAAGCCTGGGGTACATACAGTTCACATTACGGGTCTAGTAATTTATTGATTAAGTATCCAATAAAGAATGTCAAAAGTAAAGGAATATATTTGATCCTCTTATGCGTGGTTAGAACCATAATGGTAGTGACTTAAACCTTCTATTATTTTCAATGTCAAGAAACTTTTTAGGAATGCTGATACGGAAATCATCGAGGCTAGCTTAATTGATTTCTTAGTAAAAGAATCTGTTAATAGTAATGACTTATAACAAGTAAAGCTTTTTTACATTATTAATAGTAATAATTCTATGTTACTCCCACAATGGCTAACTTTTCTTTCTGATTGATACCATAATGATTCAAAGAAAACATCAGCAGCAGTGGCAAAGTCTTGTTACACAAATTTTTTGGGCTCGGTTACATATGCCTTTCTTCCCTTTCATCTCCATATAGGATTATCTCCTATATCATTCTGCCAACTAACAATATCATTTTTCATGCTTAGTCTTAGTTCGTTTGTCTACCAACTCTACCCTTTGTTATAGTAACCATTAAATTATGGTTTCTTACTACTTAAGCATTCAAAAGCTCATCAAATTCATCCTATTTTATCCTTAATTCCATCTAGATCTAGTAGCTTTAGCAGACTTGTTTCTTTTCGTATCTCTTAGGCTATGTTTGGTTTGAAAGAAAATGAAAGAAAAGAAAAGAAATGGAAAAGGAAAGAGAAGAGAAAAGAAAAAGAAAAAGAAAAGAAATGTTTTTTGTTGTTTGGTAAGAAAGAAATTAAAAAAGAAAATTTAAGAAAAAACTAAAAATAAAAGTAAAAAAATTAAGAACAATCTTTCTCCAAATTCCATCCATTCTCCTACCAAATAATAAAAAAATAATGGTAAAAAATTCTCTAGAAGAGAGAAAAATAAAAAGAATTTTATAACTTATTTTCTCTTACTTTCTTTCTTCTCTTCTAAATTTTCTTCCAAACCAAACAATTGAAACTTTCTTTCTTTTTTTCTTTTCTTTTTCTTCATTTTCCCTCAAACCTAACAGATCCTTAGTATATTGCCCGCACATTGCCCACATTCTCATTACCGACAACTAGTTAAAATCATTTATCACAATCTAATGTGGAACTTTATCTTCATTATGCCTGGTATATTCATTATATAATGATTCAAAGTTCTTAATGTTAAATCTTGATGTTCATCCTATGATGTTAGGGTTTTGATCTCTCTCTCCTTTTGCTTTTCACCTAGTAAGTGCGCCACATGTGTCCTATATCATATAAGTATAGCCAAACTCTGGTTCCTTCTCTAAACCAAACCTAATATTTCCTTTCACTTGTTTTTTGTGTTTTTCCTTCCTCACCTTTTGATTAAGTTAGTCAAACCATTATGTGGGTTAAGGGATTTTCAGTTGAAATCATTTATCACAATGTACTATGGAACTTTATATTTATTATGCCTAGTATATCCGTCATATAATGATCCAAAGTTATTAATGTTAAATCTTGATGTTCGTCCTCATTTTGCTTTTCACCTGGTAAGTATGCCACATCCTGTATCATATAATTGGTTCCTTCTCTAAACAAAACCTAGAATTTTCTTTCAATTGTTTTTTTTTTTTTTGTTCTTCCTCCCTCACCTTTTATTAAGTTAGTCAAACCACTCTGTGGGTGAAGGGAGCTAGAGCACGATGCAACCTAGGATCATATCTTGTATACTGTTTTGCTTCTTCACTTGCACAGTTAATAAATATTTAAAGGTAATGGCATTTTGAGAAAGGGAAGCTCTGAGGGATATGTATTAGGTGTAAATCACTTGAAGTCATCTAGACACAATTGAGTCAGTGATGTAGCCTCGGTTTGGAAGGCTGCAGTAATGTTTCAGAAAGCAAAAGAGTAGAATAGTCACGTGGGAAAAGAATTCAATAGTTAAAAAGTTGCTAAATGTAGCATTAACCTATTCTTATACCTCCATGTCACTATCTTATGTTGCATTCCGTGGTTTGTATGAACTATTTTTACTGACACAAAATACTTATGATAAACTTTGTATGCTGGTTAAAGGGATGGAACTCTTATGTCTTTATGCAGAAGTTAGCGTAGCGAAAAAAAAAAAAAAAGAATACTAGAATACGTTTAGCCTTGTAAAATCTCAGGAGAAAGAGAAGACTATACACACTAATACGAGAGGAAAAGAGAATTCTGAAGTTTGGAAGAGAAAAAAGTGTACATTTTAGAGAGAATGTGAGGAACACTGATGTGACTTCAAGGCTAAGTGCAATATTTTAGTTATTTAGGAGTATTTAGGTTGTTTTATTAGTTTGGAAGTCGCAAGACTTTAGTTCTAGATTTATTAAGATTATATGAAAGAAAAAGCTAGGTGATCTGAGCAGATCTAGTTCGTTTCTACTTTCTACTGTGATATTTTGCTTGCGTTTGAAGCTGAAAGTTATTTTATTCTAATTCCTTCATAACTACATTAAAAAAGGCCTAAAAGTTTAATTGAAGTGGTAGTGAATGATGATATCAATGAAGCCCCACTTTCTCAATTCCCTTCACCACTGAGACCCCACCTTCTTGCTTCTGTAATCTAAACTTGGATTACGCTTGACACCTCAATGAGTCATTCTTTTTTCATTAAAACTATTAAAATGCTACCTTTATTTATATTTAGTCGTCCAGTTGAATATGAAAATTACTTAGATCTTTTCTGGATGGCTCCCTTGGACTTTATCTTGGATAAGAATCTTTTGGATTACACCTATGTCCATTTGGTGCAGAATCTTAGGATTAAATCTAAAAAAAATTTGTTTGGATTCCTCACAAACTCTACTATGATTCATTAATTCTTTGGCCATTCTTAGTGATTGTGTACTAGCCAGAAGAATGCTTTGCATTAGTAGGAGGTCAAGACCTCGTTTTATAATCCAAAGTATTGGACTGCCTTTTGGATTATATACTTAGGATTTTGAGTCTAAAGTTGATAATCAAAAAAGTTAATCCATTCGGTTTCCCAAAGCCATATGGAAAATGGAATCCGCGATTCAAATTCTTTGAATTAAGTAAATCCAAACACGTCCTTAAAGCTTACTCTTTGAATTGGATCAAGCATCACGATATTTTGAATTTAGGCACTTGCAATTGAAAGGATGATATAGACTATTGTAAATTTTTGTTAAAAGATTGATTGTAGTAGTATTTAAATGCAGCATTATCTCAAAAAAAATAAAAAAATAATAAAATTATATATATATATATATATATATATATATATATATATATATATATATATATATATATATATATATAATG
Organism: Dracaena cambodiana; assembly: GCA_036321105.1. Taxonomy (NCBI): domain Eukaryota; kingdom Viridiplantae; phylum Streptophyta; class Magnoliopsida; order Asparagales; family Asparagaceae; genus Dracaena; species Dracaena cambodiana. Next base: position 26,518,113 of record JAYEPQ010000015.1, read on the forward strand.
CAACAGCTTTATTATAAATTGTTAGTAAAAGATTGATTATGAAGTAATTAACAAAAGCCTTACCTCGAAAAAAATATTTATGTGAAGCAACAACTTTCTTGAGAAGTTAAAAGTTGTATAATTATTTTACACATGGTGCAATTATAAATGTTACTTTTTGTATGGCATTACAAAAACTTCATCTCCATGATATTATAATAGTAAAGATGTAAAAGTGGTGATATATCCATAATGTTCCAAGTGTCATTCATTGCAAGAAGTGAGTCAAACTTGAGGCCAAAGTAAATCAAATTGAAGCCCCTAAAGGGTTGTGTTTATAATAGTAGAAATATGCACCAACTCCTAGATGGCTTTTAATTCGAGGAAATGAAGTTTTGGGAAAAGTCTTTCAACTGATATTATGTGATTGAGTCACTCAAATTCCGACCAGTTGTTAAATCCTATCACATTAACACTAATTTTGACTTATTTGTAGCCAGCCTGTTGCTTCCACTGTAAACAGGCCGTGTTTCTAAAGAATTAATCTGCAAGGATATTTCTAAAAATTATTGTTTCCATTTTGGAATATAGGTATCATCTGCATTATGATATTCAAGTCACAAAATGTGGTTCTCTTGATTCAACTTATAATCAACATCTTACTTTTGCTTTCTGGTTTCTTATATTAAATTCTCTTGATGTCAAACTTGTATTTATCTACTAGTTTTTTTAATCACCTTTTCTTTTCTTTCAACACCAGCAATTTTTTTTTTAATAATTTTTCCCTCTTTAATCCACAGGTATACTGCAGTATACTTGGCACTTTTCGTGGCTACATTGGTTCAATATTTCCTTACATCTGGTTCGTCTCCGGGGTATGCACTCTAACTTGTCATTTTTAGCCTTATGTTTCTTTTAATTAACATCTTACTTTTGCACCATCTTCTTTTTATTTTAGCTATGTTATTGATGCTATGAAGGCTGAGCAAGGAACTCATGCCACAACGATAAACTTCTCGAGGTCATCAATGTAAGATTACTTTAGGATTTATGACAATGACCAGTTTTGGTCGTCCTTTCTGTTCTTTCAACTTTCGGTAATATTTGTATGGAGACCGTGGCCAACTTCTTTACCTAACTTGTGTAATTTTTTGATGATCAAGCAAAGACAGTCTGCTTCAAGAAATGGTAACTTGAGTGCTTCCACTAATAGCAATCAGTTGGGAAGAAATAGTCGAATGAATTCTTCATCATGGTTGAAGCTAGTGATGGACCTATATCCTCCTGGATCCTCGAGCAGGTCGATGCACCTTTCTGTTTTACCTACTGAGAAACAAGAACTTTGTAGTATCCAAAATTAGAATCATACTTGAGTTTAATTAGAACAGCTGTAGTGACATCACAACCATAACAGTTATGATTGCTTAATTTATATCCACTTCTCATTTTGAAGTAGATTATTTCTCAACCTGCAATTGCCATATGACATGGCTGATATTACAAGTTCGGTACTGGGAATGTGGCTGTTAGATGGACAGTGCATTCACAAATTATTTTTGTAAATATGACATCCAAATAAAATGCAGTAGTACTATTTTACCATCACATTCATTCATAACAATTAAGAAACTGTTTATAGGATCCATACATATATTATAATTCATAGAAAGAGAAGGTCATTAATATCTCGTAGTCATTACATTCAATGTGAAATACAGAACTTACGGGTCCCAGACTTGGACATGCAGAAAGAATACTGCAAAACAGTTGTCCAATACAAGGAGGTCATGATCTGTGAAGGATTCTCCAATTCTGGATGATATGCCCTATAAAAAGAAAGCTTTAAAATCTTAGAATTGGTATCTTTACCAACCAATTATTTATGAATTGTCATTATTAGACTGATATTATATCATAATTCACATAGAGGTACCTCAAAGTCGATTCAATATTTGCAATATATATCAGTATCAGCTGTTATTGTACTCGAATGCAACTGTGGGTACATGTGAACAATTGATCACTGTATTTGCTAGAGAATTGAGAGTTCTTTTCATAATGCATGACTATTTAACTAGGGGATTCACTACAAATACTAGTTTGGTTCATTATTGTTGCGACAACAGTCTACGTCTTCATATCCATTGCGCAATGCATGCAGTTATGAATAGAAAAATTATGGTATGTATTTTCATATACTTGCTAAAGCATTACGTATGTCTGGGGGAGATCATATTCACGCTAGTTTAGTAATAGATAAATTGGAAGGGGAATGTGAGATGACGTTACGGTTTTGTTAATTTATTACATGATGATTTTGTTGAGAATGACCGAAGTCGGTAGGACCTTGATAAGAAGTGGTGCTTCTACTTGAACTACACCAATTTGTTAGAATTACGATTGGATTTTGAATCTTAACAAGATATTATGATTGTTATTCGGCTCATGGATTTTTTTCATCCTTCTAGATTTGTTTTACAATTACAATAATGGTTTAATCACTTAATGATGTAATATAGAAATAGAAATTTTTCTCATTGCTAATGACTGCTAATCCATGAGACATTTCATAATAAGTCAAGTTTACCAACAATTTTATTCTAACTGCTATGTGAATTACAACCTTCTTCCGTATGAATTTGGTAAATTGATATTGACCAGATTCAGATAATTTTACCAAAATTTAATATCCCTAATGAATCTCAAGTTCCAACTTAAATTTCAAATGTCATTTCTTCTCATTGTTGAAGAATGATGGGATGTTACTATGGGCATAAACTTTTTCTATCCAAATTGATCCTTTTTGTTTCTATTGAGGAATTTTCATTTAAAATTCTCTCAAATATTCGTTTTGACAGGCTTTCTAGTCAACATTGACTTATCACGCTATTGAGATTTGATATCATGGTGATAGATTGCCAGAAAAACCATGAGATAGTGTCTTTGGTTTTGTGCGGGACATTTTCAGTGTCCCAAATCAATAATGCATCCCCAAATATTTTGATATCTATATATTTATAGTGATATTAGCACAAAAGTCAGATGACTGCTTATACATTATTTGGGAATTTGGCCAAATTTGAGATTCTGTTTTTGTGATTATGATAATTGAACATCAGTAGCTGTAGATTCTCTTAGTGATTTGCTGTCAATGGGTTCTATAAACTGTAGTTTGAAAATGAGTAATGTATGGTTCTATCTAATTTGTTGTATTCTTTTTGTATTTGGAATCTTCGTAAACCTGTCTCCTTTCCACCTGTTTTGTGGAATGAATGTTAGGTAGATCTCATTTTCGATTGCTTCTTTTCTTCTAATTGTGCTTTTTCTCTTTGTTGCTGCAGAAATTGGACCTGCACATATTGTAACATTATTCAGGTAGATTATTTGACTGTGTACTTTTTTGTCACCATATTCTAATATTTGGTGTGCTTAAGTTTTAATATTTCTTGTGTTAAGGGATGCGAGTTTACACATTTGTGATGCTATATTTCCCCAGCATCATCTCATTCATAATTATTGGGAAGTTCTATAAAGGATTTAAAATATATTGCCAAATCTAATTGCTTACTTACTACAGTAAATAAGGAGGAAATTGGTATCGTATGTCCTTTTTTTCATATCCTGAATGAGAATATGGAATTAGTTCAGTGCAAGTGTTCTATGTTCAAATTTATTGGTATTGTATGTCCCCTTTATTCATATCTCATGAATGAGAATATGGAATTAGTTCAGTGCAAGAGTTCTATGTTCAAATTTATTGTTGGTGCAAATGCTTATGGGGACAGACTTAGATAATATATGATGATATCTTACATGTGCGTGGGAAAAGGCTTAGATAATAGATGATGATGTTGGATGTGCTAATGGGAGCTGATTGGTGTCGCAGTATTCTTTTGACAGTGGGTTCATAAATGAAAGCAAATAGCTACATGCTTGTCAAGTATTTAAATTGTAAAAACTTGAAATGTTATTGAGCTTTCTCTTGAATGATAACTTTTATCGCATCGGATTAATTACGTACCATTGATGTCAACATGGCAAAGTTAATAACTTCATACTAGTACATAGGTGAGACCATCCTTCGTTGTGCACAAAAATGTGATCTACCTGACTTCCAGAAAAATGTCCTTTTAATCTTGTACTGCTATGCCATTGGCTAGACTGCCCGAAAGCATCCTTTAGGCATCTAAATCTTGTAACTGACTGCCTCAATATATCATGCACACTCAATCCTGTTTCAATTCAGTTATGTATCATATTAATTTCTTTACATATTGTGATTGAAATTTTTTTACGACCAGTTCCCTGATCAATTCCCCAAAAAAAGTGAGCCACTCTAGAATATACTAGGAAATAAGTAAAAGGAACAGGGATCAGAAAATAAATTGGCAAGGGAGAGGAGCAAGAGTACATGCCAGATATGATAGTAGTGATTCTCAGAGGAAGCTGTAAACAAATCCCTGTTAGTTTTCCCATGGGCTACCACAATTAATATTAGAGGACTTTACCAACCGCTGAGCATCTTCTATTGGCGGGATGATTGGTAGCATGCTAAATTTTTAGTTTAAGCATAATTCTTAATTGCTTAAGCTGATGAGTTGCATGTTTTCTCAAGCGACAGCCCTGATACGAGAGGGATTTTTTTTATTTGTGCATTTATTTGTTTATCAATTTCCACTAGAGGATATCGGAAGATAGTAAGTGATCATGAAAGAGAAGGAAAAATGAACTTGTAAGACAAGTGGAAATGCCAGCATTCAATCTGTAGAGTATCTGTAGCTACATCTTTTTATATCCAATATTTGTGACATCGTAGTACTCTGAGGAGAGATAGAATTGGCAATTCCTGGACTTTGTAAGTTTTCTTTCAGTATTCGTTGGTAATGGAATTACTTTATGTTTAAAAACCAACTTTTTTTGGCCATTCAGCAAGTTATTTTAATATATTTGTTTGTCCACTTTGGCAATCTTCATGATTCAAGGGAGAGGCTTGCTAGTTGCTTCCACTACAAAAATTACTTGAAAAATTTCTGCTATGCTTGGTGACTTCTTCACCACTGAATGTTTATTTTGGGGTTCTGAATTTCATGTTTCTTCTGGAATTCTTTCCTTCATATATTAAAATGCCATCTACTTGGCAGTAAATATAGTGCCAATAGGTATTTTCATCAGGTTGCATTGATCTATCCCATTTTCTCCTAGTGGAAAGACCTCCAATTTTGTTTATAGAGTAACGAACCTGTTATTAATTATGCATTGTACTTCTAACAACAAAGGATGAATATGATGCCACACTTCCTGTGCTATTTCTTATTATTATGATTTGACATAGCATAAAATATATACATAATGACCAGTGATATAATTTTTAATTTCTTTTGACAAATCTTGGATTATTTTGAATAGCATGTATAGAAATTTGTTTAAAATATGAAAACTGCACAAAAATTAGTATTAACCTGATTTAATTTCACAGTCACCCAAATAAACATACCAAAATGAGCGTAAAAAATACATAAAGATTTGATTCATTTGAAATAAGCTGCAACTATATACCAGAAAGAACATTCAAACAGACATTGCTGAAATTATTGTTACTATTCATTTTCTTTTTTCTGCATCTACTTTTGGAGTCAAGCAGTAAACCGGGAGTCAACAATTTTAACCTCTCTTGTTGTCCTGCTGGGTTTTCTAATGAATGATTCTTATGAAGATGGATTCTTGAGTGCCAATATGATTATGGAGTCTGTTGTTAATTGTTATAATTCCTTGAAAATACTTATTAATCACATTGTCTTCCACCTTTTTCATGGATCATTTCTGCAGTCTTCCACCTTTTACAATGAACAATTTTGCAATTATTAAATGAGTGCTTTTTACTGAGAGTTTCTTTATATTGTTGGCTTTCTTCTTTCAGTCTCCCTGATCCGAGTCCAACATGAATGCCAAGTTGCGAAAACTTTATTTTTTCTTGATATACCTCGTGTGTTTTGTTCCATTGGAGCCTGCAAATATGTTAACAGTAGCATCTAGTGTGTGTATATATATATATATATATATATATATATATATATATATATATATATATATATATATATATATATATATATATATACAGGCTTAATGTACAATAAGTTTATTTTATTCAACTATTTTTGCAGCCTCCACGGTCAAAGCATTGCCATGATTGTGATAAATGTGTCCTTCAGTTTGATCATCATTGTGTTTGGCTAGGAACATGCATTGGAAAAGGGAATCATTGCCGCTTTTGGTGAGTCAATATTCTTTTTGGAGTAATGTTGTATTTTATGTTACTCTTGTCTAGCTGAAAATGGTAACAATTAAGGTTTCTGGACTAAGCTTTGTTTTATTTGAGACATCCATCCAAATTCACAAAATTGTCAACCACACCCAAGCCTACCACTACCTACCCACCTGTCAATGCACACTCAAAAAGAATTTAAAAGAAGGAAACAAGGGAAAAAAAGAAAAGATCACCCTGGTACATTACAATGATTGGACTATAAAAGGGCTAACCATGAAGGTTTTACAAGATGTGAGCAACTTTTCACTATGGCTATATCCTATGTTTGTTGCTAGCTTTCCATGAATCCTACTAATGCTTAAGCAATTTCTTTGAATTTAATGTAGTTTTCTGGTTTTGGGGTTATCATGTTCAGTTTATTTCCCTGATTTGCAGAATTTATGAGAATTTTCTGCAGAAAGTTTTTTTTTTTTAGTTGGAATTCTGATTTCAGGAAATATTTCTACTGTGCTCTCAAACTTTACTGTGCTCTCAAACTTCTTTAGAATGTAATATTTGGTTCAGCTCCATTGGGTATTGCTGATTAGTAAATTATGTAACATTTTTTTTTTATAGAGCGTACCTTAACGTAACCAAGTGTCCAGGCATGGTAATTTCAACCAGATGATGGTTGTCCTAAAGGGCAAAAAGCACTTTGTATATATGAGGACCTTCCTCTGTCTATAACTGACTGTTTTGAGCATGAGATGCATATGATATGATAAACATGCAATTCCTACATGTGACAAAATTTTGTGTTGTTCACAATCATCAGATTTTTTTTCCCTGTGGGACCTAATGTGTAGAAGAAAGCTCCATGGAAGATTTGACAATAATCTTGTACCAGGCAAATATCATCCCTTTTAAAATGGTGCTGAATTCCTCGCGAGGAAAACAGAGGGGCATTTCCATAGATTGTAGAAGGCCAGTTGATCTGTGGTAAAGCTTACCTTATTAGTCATACAATTTAAGCTTGTGCATCAGAGGATGAACCCTCCAAAATCTTGCTTATCTTAGAAAAGTTTCTGAAAGAAGGAGCATAAAGTATAATTGCAGTGGAAACTTAATTACTTTTTTTTCAATTTAATTTTTGCAGAAGATATATAAACAAACTAATAGGCAAGTATATACCGCATTAACTTTCTTCAAAGCAAAGATTTAGTATTTTCTCATTTTCTGTAACGCCCAGCAAACAGTTCCCCATGATTTAGGCACAAGGAAGTTTTGAAGTGTGTAAAAGTTCCTGTGAGAAGAAGGATTTAAATAAAACGATAAGACTGTCACTACAGGAATTTAATTAAAACATGTCATGATCAGTTTAAGTTCAGTAGTGTATGCTTCCATATACCCAATAACACTGATCATCTAAGAATTTATTCAAATGATTCTTTATTTTTTTAATTTCAGCCGCTAGAGCGGAGGCTGCTGTCTTGTTTTCAAGCCCATTCTGCTATGATATGAGCTCTCCGTAACGTTTAGTGTTTTAGGCCCTTTATCGATGCTAATATCGGGCTGAACACTATATAGCACCCGCTATATCGGGCTCTAAAAAATGGATATAGCGGTTTCTCATTCTTTTTAGATGACTTAGTATTTGGATATTGGGCATGGGTACCAAACATTCTAAATAATGTTTTATATAGTTTTATGTAATATATGCATGTATTGTCATATTTAATTTTTATTAAGGATAAGAGGATAAGTTATTTACAATCTGATTTTGATGTTCAATATTGTTAACTACCTGTGATACTCATATAACCGATATCCGATATAGATTTCCCCAACTGATATATTCCACAATAAGAGAAGATTGTTTCCAGAATATGTAATTAAGGTCGGGGAAACTCTCTCTCCAAAATGGCCCCAAACTGGATACAGCAAGAGCACTCAAAAGTGCTATAGGGCAGGTCCTGAACACATGGTTATACTGATTTCAGATATTAGAACAGAAGCGTAAACACATTGGATATGCCTTAGCCCGGTGTTTTACTTTCACGTATTATCCTTCTGGTCTTATATAGAAGAGGGAACTAGGTAACTGTAGAAATTCCTATAATTATGGTGTAATTAATGGTAGATAGAATTATTAGGGGTAGGTGCTAATTAGATGTGATTTGTAGAAATTCCTATAATTATGATGTACTTAATGGTAAATAGAAATATTAGGGGAAGATGCTAATTAGAGAAGATTTACATAGATATTCAGGATTCATTTTATGAGTTTTTGTTTTTTTTAGCTGATTCCTGTATGATAAGTAGAGATCTATACTGTACAGGTTGAATTATCCAGTGGAAAGAAATCATTCATTAAAAATTATATAAACAAGTGTACGAGAAGTTGGATAATAAAGAGGTAAAAAATGATATATATAGAATTGCTCGAATAAGAGAGAGAAAGCCTAGAGACTTATGTACTGTAAAGTGTATTAAAAATTATGATAAGACGGTTCTAGTTTGAGACGAAAAGATTAAAGAAAAATGGAAAGATTATTTTGATAGATTATATAATGGTAGTTTTATTCAAGATTGGAGAGATCTTACTATTCAATGTGAGGATATGAATCGTAGTTTTATGCACAGAATCAAAGAGTCTGAAGTAAAAGAGGTTTTGAAGATGATGAAATCAAGAATATCTGTTGGTCCAGATGAGATTCCTATAGAGATATGGAGATACTTAGGAGGGATTGGTGTGAGGTGGCTGACAGATCTTTTTAACAAGATTTGACAAACTAAGAAAATGCCAAATGAATGGAGGAAGAGTACTCTAGTAGCTCTGTATAAAAATAAGGGTGATATTCAGAATTGTTCTAACTATCGGGAAATAAAACTCATGTATCACACTATGAAGTTTTGGAAAAGGGTAATTGAATATAGATTGCGACAAACTATTAAAATATCGGAGAACCAGTTTAGATTTATGCCGGGGTGATCGCCGATAGAAACTATTCATTTACTTCGTTAACTTATATAGCGATTCCGAAAGAGAAATAGAGATTTGCATATGATATTCATTGACTTAGGGAAAGCCTATGATAAGGTACCACGAGAGATATTTTGGTAGATATTGATGAAAAAAAGAGTTCTTATCAAATATATCGATATAATTAAGGACATGTACGGTGGAGTAGTAACCAATGTCAGAACATGTGGTGGTTTAACAAGTGATTTTTCTATCACAATTGGATTACATCAAGGATTTGCATTGAGCCCATTCTTATTTGCTATAGCGATGGATGAGCTTACTAGAGCTATTCAGGATGAGATATCTTTGGTGTATACTATTTGTTGATGATATTGTTTTAGTTGATAAGACAAAAATAAGGGTAAATGTCAAGTTAGAATTATGGAGGCACACATTAGAATTTAAAGGTTTTATATTGAGTAGGTCTAAAACAGAGTATATGGAATGTAAATTTAGTAAACGACGGACCATAAACTATAATGTTGTAAAACTGGATGGGTAAGAGATACAAATGAGCAGTCAGTTTAGATATTTGGGTTCTATTATTCAGAATGATAGAGAGATTGATAATGATATTAATCATAGGATACAAGCTGGCTAGTTGAAATGGAGGAGGGCAACGAGAGTTTTATGTGACCGTAATATTCTGTTAAGATTGAAGGAAAATTTTTATAGGACTGCTATTAGGCCAGTTTTATTATATGGCACGGAATATTGGGTTATAAAAAAACGTCATTCACAGAAGATAAGTATAGCAGAGATGCGCATGCTCCGCTGGATATGTAGCAATATTATGAGAGATAAAGTGAGAAATGAAGATATTCGTGTTAAAATAGGTGTAGCTCCCATCGATAATAAGATGCGAGAAAATCGCTTACGATGGTTTGGTCATGTGCAATGTAGGCTTACAAATGCATCAGTTCGACGAGGGGAGTTTATTAATGTAGGATAAATTAAAAGAATAAAGGGAAGACCGAAAAAAATATGGATGGAGGTGATACGAAAAGATATGGATTCTAGAGGTTTAAATGAGGAAATATTACTTGATAGAAATGAATGGAGAAGGACTATCAAAGTGATCGATCCGGCGTGATTCTTTTTTTGGTTCATGTAGCCTACCTCAAATACTTGGAATAAAAGGCTTAGTTGTTGTTGTTGTTATTGTTGTAGTGGAAAGAAATCATTCATTCTGATTTCATAGTATCAGAGCCAATTTTTTTCCTAAACTGCGCTAACAATAGCGGAAGCCTCTATCAACAACCAAGAGTTGGTGACTCGGAAACTCACATGCGTGGAACCGAAGCCAACTCTGCTATGGATTTGACGGGACTCGATAATTTCTTCGGTCAACTCATTATGGAGAAACTCGATGGCAAGAACTTCCGGGAATGGGTTCAGTCAATCAAACTCGCAATTGATGGTAAGATTAAGTTTGGGTATCTCACTGGTGAGATAAGGCAACCGACATCTACTGATGTTGGGGCTTTCCAAAAATAGCGATCAGAGAACTCGATGGTGACCTCATTGCTCATAAATTCCATGAAGTCGGCCATTGGAAGGACCTACCTGTTTGTGCCAACCGCAAAGGATGTATGAGAAGCTATTTGTGAGACCTACTCTGATGTGGAGAACGCATCTCAAATTTTTGAGATTAAAACTCGGTTATGGCAGATGAAGCAACAGGAAAAGGAGGTTACTGATTACTATATGGAAAATATGGCCCTATGGCAGGAGCTCGATTTGAGTTACGGAGAAGAATGGGAATGTGCAGGTGATAATATACGATACAAGAAGAGACTCGAAAATAGGAAAGTTTTCGAGTTCCTTGCGGGACTCGATCGGGATCTGGATGATACGAGGTAGGATTCTTGGTCAGCGACTACTACCTTCAACCTGTGAGGTTTTCTTAGAAGTAAGACATGAAGAAGCTAGACGAAAAGTGATGCTAAATGAGGATGTCTCCCTTGACCATAGGTTTCGGCCTTGGTATCTCGTGGAACTCTTACTGATTAAATTCCAAACTGCAAAAATGGTGGTGTCCTGGTGTGAGCTGTTCCAGAAGCCTGGCCACTCGAAGGATAATTGTTGGGAGATTCACGAGAAACCTGCAGATTGGAGGCTAAGGCAGGATAATAAAAATCGTGGATAATAGGTTGTTGCTGACCATCAAACCGAGAAACATCATTGGGATAGGAGCACTCCATTCTGGGTAGTACTTTCAATCTTGACTGGTAAGGAACAATCATAGAAATTATTTTTGCCCTTCAAGCCTTGAGTCGGTCATCCACAAATACCTCTTTTGGTTCTTTAGCCCATTGAGGTAATTTTTGGAAAGCCTTAACCAGCTCCCGCATTCATATTCCCTAGATTGTAGATTCTGGAGCATTTGACAATATGATCGATTCTTACCATCTTTTTTCGTCATATTGATCATGTGCTGGACATTTGAAGGTAAAAATTACAGCTGGCTCACTCTCCTCTGTTGCTGGCAAAGGGAATATCCGTATCTTTGACTCGATTATCGTAGAGCTGATTCTTCATGTTCCGAAAGTATCATGCAATTTGTTATCTACTAGTCAGTTGACTAAACACTCCAATTGCTCTCCTAAGTTTCTTTCCTCATTGTGTTTTTCAGGACCTATCATCGAGGAAGACAATTGGCATTGTTAAGGAGTGTGAGGGACTTTACTACTTTGAAGAGGCATAGTGTCAAACTATTATCTGTGACTTTGCATCTGTTTCTAAGAATAGTGAACTCTTGTTGTGGCATTCTAGGATGGGTCATCCTAGTTTCCAATATTTGCGACATTTATTTCCTTCTCTTTGTTCAAATAAGATGTCCTTTGATATTCAATGTGAAGTGTATGAACTTGCAAAATACTAATGTACTTTGTTTCTGATGTCCAAATGCAAACCCTTTAAGCCTTTCACTATAATTTACCGTGATTTGTGTGGTCTTTCTCGTACTCGTAATTGAACCCACACAAAGTGGCTTGTCAGTTTTATCGATGAGCATATATGCTTTTGTTGGGTCTATTTGTTGAAGGACAAAACTGAAGTTCGTTATGTGTTTGTCAATTTTCATTCCATGATCCAAACATAATTTCACACAAATTCAAATCTTGCGTACTGATAATACTGAATACTTCAATTATTGTTTGGGCCTCTATCTTCATGAGTATGGCATCATTAACCAGAGTTCATGTGTCGACTCCCATTAACAAAATGGAGGGTTGCTGAATGGAGAAAGGCACATCCTTGAGGTAGCCTGTGCCTTGATGTTTAGCTCAAAATGTTCTGGGGGGATGCCATCTTAATAGCAACGTACCTCATCAATAGATTGCCTAGTAGAGTTCTCTCTTTTGCTACACCTCTCCAACAATTTCATGTCTTTCCTAACTCTTGGCTTAGCTCCATTCTTCTTCTCGAAATCTTTGGTTGTATAGTATTTGTACATATCCATGCTTACCAGTGAATTAAACTGGAGCCTAGGGCCTTAAAATATGTGTTCCTTGGTTATTTCCCCACTAAAAGAGGCTACAAATGGTATGATCAAGTCTCACAGCATATCTTTGTCAGTCTTGATGTCACTTTCTTTAAAATAACTCCTTTCTATCCCAAACCCTCAACAACTTATGGCGTTGACTATGCGGAGACATTTGCATCTGTGACAAAGCTGAATATTATCGGAGTATTGTTATCCTTGGTAGCTAACTTATATTGACGACTTCAACAATTTGACATCAAGAATGCTTTTCTGAATGGTGAGCTAGACACAGAAGTTTCATGACACTACCTCTGAGTTTTTTATAAGAAGGGTGAAGGCAACAGAGTATGCAAGTTTAAGAAGTTTTTATATGGACTCAAACAGTCTCCGAAAGTATGGATTGATAGATTTGTGAAAGTGATAAAAGGGCAAGGATATTGAAAGGGACCATAGATCATACTATGTTCTTCAAGTAGGATAATGGGAAGAAGACACTCCTGATTGTGTATGTTGATGACATTATTCTAACTGGAAATGATATAGAAAAGATGGGAAGCTTGAAGAAGGTCTTAGTTACTAAATTTGAAGTAAAAGGTTAGGGGCAAAATGCGGTATCTCTTTGGAATGGATGTGGCCAGATTGAAGAAGGGGATCAACGTCTCTTAGCAGAAGTATGTTCTTGATCTCCTAACTAAAACGGACATGCCTGGCTATAAGTCAAGTGACACCCATTAAAGTAGTAAGGATAGAAAATATTGGAAAACTTGTTAAAAAGTAGAGATATTAGAGATTAATTGTCAAACTAATCTACCTATCACACACTATACCTGACATCGCCTTTGCAGTGTGATAAGCCAATACATGGATTCACCAAAGGAAGCTCACGTAGAACCTATTTATAAGATCCTTCAATATCTTAAAGGATCTCCAGGCAAAGGTTTACTGTTTAAAAAATGTGGTAGAAAAGAAGTGGAGATATTCATGGATGTTGATTGGATAGGCTCAGCAGATGATAGAAATCCACTACTGGATACTGTACTTTTGTATGGGGAAACTTAGTGACTTGGAGAAGTAAAAAACTGAACGTTGTGGCAAGGAGTAGTGCAGAAGCTGAGTTCAGAACAATTGCATAAGTGATGCGTGAAGGATTGTGGCTACGAAAATTGTTGGAATAACTGTATATCATAATGGATCTGTTTGCCAAACTCTACTGTGATAATAAATTAGCTATTAACATCTCTTTCAACCCTGTCCAAATGACAAGACAAAAAATGGAGAAGTGGGTAGACATTTTATCAAAAAAAGGTTGAAGAGGGAACCATTTGTATGATCTATGTTCCTATATAACAATAGACTGCGAATATCTTCACCAAAGGACTATTCCGACAGAGTTTTAAGGATTTCATTGGCAAGTTGGACATGATCAATATTTATGTTCTAACTTGAGGGGAGTGTAAAAATCCCTATAATTATGGTGCAATTAATGGTAGATAGAAATATTAGGGGTAGGTGCTAATCAGAGGTGATTTGTAAAAATTCCTATAATTGTAGTTTAATTAATGATAGATAGAAATATTAAGGAAAGGTGCTGATTAGAGGTGATTCCATTGATATTCTGGCTTCATTTTAGGAATTTTCTTTTCGTTTTTAGCTGCCTCCTGTATGACAAATAGAAACCTATATTGTATAGTTTGAATTATTGAATGAAAAGAAATCATTCATTCTGATTTCTGTAACTTATGAAATAGAAGCATTGAGTTGCTTCACTGAAATTTTATTACTTAGTTCTCTTCAACAATTCTTATTTTTGTTCAGATGAGGCTTGGGTAGTTGATTCGTACCAACACGTTCAGAAGTATCGTGGTAGCGGTTCAAGTACTCATTTAAACACAAATATTGAATTTAAATATTTACATTGTCCATCTTGATCTACAAGGTTTAAGTAGAGTAAAAGTATTTAAGCAAAACATGTAAACAGTAATTGGTTAATAAATTTTACACATTAGATTAAGTTGCTACGCACTAACCAATCTTTTATGTTATTGGAGACACCTTATCTGGTTGATGCATAAGTATAATATGTTAAAAGCACATGTGATTTTCTCCTAGATAGTTTAATCTCTGAAATTTAATTGTTGTGGGTCCATGAGTAATCGATTTTCTATTTGAGTAATCCATTTTGTAACTTGCATGGAAAGTAACATGTCTCTAATATGACCAGCAGCATTGACTCTCCGTAGCCAACGCAAAATAACAGATGCAACATAAGCACACTTGCACAATGACATGTAGTTTTCTTTGTAGAAGTTTGGTGATGTTTGATGTATAAAATACCATTTGGATGGCCAGTCTTACATGTTTAGCTTTCAGTAAGATGACATGATCCATCTAGGTTGCAATGATCTTATTATAAAGTAGAGAATATACGAATTATATAAAATTCCCTATCTAATATCTAAATAATTTAATACTCTCCCTTGGCTGGAGCATAGATATCAAGTATGCTTCAACATAATGCAAAGAAGAGTGAAAAGAAAAAAATAATACTATTTTTCACTTACTCAAAGTATGTTCACTGTCGATGATAGGAAGCAGCACTGGTTCTTGAATTTTGCTTTTGACAAGCAACAATGATTGTTGGGCTTTTGACAAGAACTGTTGATGGGATTCTGACAAGCAACTGTTGATGGGCTTATGACAAAACAGCAGTTTGCTTCTCCCTTAGCTGGAGTATAGATATCTACCATGCTTCAACATACTGCAAAGAAGAGTGAAAAGGAAAAATTAATACTACTTTTCGCTTACTCAAGGTATATTCACTATTGACTATTGGTAGCAGCGCTGGTTCTTGAATTTGGCTTTTGACAAGCAGCAATAGTTGTCAGGTTTTTGACAAGAACAGTTGATGGGATTCTGACAAGCAATAGTTGATTGGGTTTTGACAAAACAGCAGTTTGCTTCTGACTAATTTGTTGACAGGCTTTTAACTAAAAGCATTTATTTGCTTTTGGCAAGAAACAATAATAAGTGGACTTTTACAGCAACAACAATAGTATGAGACCATCTTCGTTTGAAGTTTTCATGAAAAATAAGATTGGAACCAGACAAAAAGAATAATAACATTTTTTTTTTTAATTATTTTTTCAAGGAACAAGCAGGTAGGATTTGAAAAAGGGAGGAAAAAGATTTTCCTTACTAGGTTGTGCAACTTGATGAAAATAGAGTATTATGAGAAATATGTTTTTCTGCAAAGAGGAGATGGAAAATAGAGATCAGGAAATTTGTTTTGGCATATATAGGATATGAGAAAAAGTGGAATGGAGTTGGAATAATTGTATATAACATTTTAGTTTGGTAGATATATAGGAGTTAGAGATATAGGATCATACTTATAAAACTTGTGAGGGGTGGAGGTAATTAATATTGTTAGTGCTTATGGCATCACAAGTAAGAGTTCCTAAGTTTACTAAAGAGAATTTTGGCAGTACTTGGATGGATTAGTTCGGAGGATACCATGAGGAGAAATGTTGTGTAGGAGATCTTAAGGGACATGTAGGTGAAGATAGTAATGGTTATGAGAGACTGTGCGAAGGTCATGGATATAGAGTGAAGAACGAAATGGAAGATGTGAACTAACAGGAGAATGAGAACTAAATAGTGGAACTTAAAAGGAGACAACTTGAGAATTTTAAGGATAAAGTAATGAAAGAAGATAGTTGGAATGTAGACGATCGCACTAATATTATGCAGAGCAATATGTCTAGTTTTTTTCAAGGAACTTGCTAAGAAGTTCTTGGATGAGCCAAAAGTAATATATCAATCTCCAAAGAGAGTTGTTGGAATGAGAAAGTCCAAATGCTAATTAGGGCAAAAAGGACCCTTTACAAGAAGTGGCAAAATATAGAAATGAGAACCTTGTGAAAAATAATTT
This sequence comes from Dracaena cambodiana, assembly GCA_036321105.1. Taxonomy (NCBI): domain Eukaryota; kingdom Viridiplantae; phylum Streptophyta; class Magnoliopsida; order Asparagales; family Asparagaceae; genus Dracaena; species Dracaena cambodiana. Next base: position 26,534,779 of record JAYEPQ010000015.1, read on the forward strand.
AGCGAAGAAGGAAGCTAAAAAAGTTGTTTATAATGCTAAATCTAAAGCTTATGAGAGTCTAATAAGAAAGAAACTGAAAAGGAAGAGAAGGTTATATAGGTTGCTAAAATGAGGGACAAGAGAGTAGAAACTTGGAGGGTGAAAGTGAAGAGTTGTAGGACATGTTCCTATTGAAATTTGGAATAGTTTAGGAGATATAAGTATAGTATAGTTAACTAAGTTATTTAATAAAATTATGGATACTAGGAAAATGTCAGATGAATGGAGGATACCACATGCTTGACAAATGGAGGATGGAACTTTAATATCTATATATAAGAACAAATATAATATTCAAATTTGTTCAAGTTATCATAAAATTAGACATATAAGCCATACTAAGAATTTAAGTCAAATTGTAGATCATGCTTTAACTTCAACCTGATTTCTCTACTCCGTCGAAAGCATGACACATTTTCTAGGACCAAAAGTACCATGGACCCCTCCCATCACATACTATAATTACTTTGAGAAAAGCCGGACACAGGTCATACGTCGGGCACCGTCAGGCATCATGGATGAATGGAAGAGAGTTACTGAGTAGAAACAAAGAAAGAAACTATGTTGGAAAATCAATTTGTTTTTATGCCGGAGACATTGACTATGAAGCTATTTATTCGTTAAGAAGATTGATCGAAAAATATCGAGTAAAAGATACTTGTATATATTTTTTCATTAATTTAGGAGAAGTTTGTGATAGTATGCTTCGAAAGATAATGCGATGGTTTTAGAAATGAAGGAAATGTCTAGTAGATATATTGTTGTGCTTAAAGATATGATAAGGAAGTGTTATTCGTGTGACAACTATAGGAGGTGAGATGGAAGCTCCCCATGACCATAAATTTGCATTAAGATTTGGTATTAAGCCCCTAAGTCGTTGATTAGTTATAAATAAACTTACTAAGTATATACAAGAAGTACCTGATGCTTGATGATATTGTGCTAGAACAAAGGCATAATATATACGGTGTAAATTTAGCTGTATTATGAGAAGGAATGGGCATTTTGAAATTGAGGAAGATATGCATAGGATCAAAGTGGGATAAATAAAATAGGGAAATATCAATTAGGATTTTATGGTGGATAATTGGGGATTTGGGGATGAAATTAGGGTGTGATAATGGTTTGGGCCTCACTCCCCGGCGAGTCACTTGCCCATTCTCACACAGATCGCTCGAAAAGGGATTTACGAGTAACAAATCACATGCTCTCAAAATATTTCTAAAACAATTCATTTTTCATTTCAAAAACATGTTACAAAGCAATATATAGAAAATTACATGCACCATATGCAAACAAAATAAAATCAAACATAAACAAAATAAAATCAAATCTAACTATTCTAATCAAATCATAATAAATTTCATCTAAATTTCTCACAAAATTTTAAAATTTTAGCCAAAACTTTGTCTTTATTGTCTCCATTAAGTCTCCGCCATTAAGAAACACTTGCCCTTGGTGAATGAGGTGATAATAAATCTTGCAAATCTGGGTGTACCTAATCAATTGCCTCGAGATCTGTCAAATATTTCCACTGAACCAAGTAAAAGAAAATTGAACAAGTCGGTAGCCAAGTGTATGCTGTTTGACTTCCCTTGGTGGCAATGTGGATAGTAGTAGAAGATTTCGAGAGGGTGAAATTTGCTGTTGCTGATGCAAATAACGAAGGATGGTATGGAAGTTTGAGAGTCGAGTAAAACACAATGTTCAACTAAGTATACCTGCAGTTTGCCATGGAACTCTATAATGGATTTGTAAGAATTTTCATTCAGCACAATTTGTTATTTGGAGATGAGCAAGCGATACTACAGGGGTGCTAGTGCTCAGGTTCGCATAATAAACACTACCTAGTACTTTTGTTGTTGGCTCTAGCAGGAAAATTGGATTATCAATCTTTAGATCTTTGACCAACTTTGTGCTGGATTTGGTCTTAACTATAACTACTTATATTCTCAGAAGTGGACATATCGATATGTTGACTCTTTGAATGATACTGGTAATCATAGTGTCAAAATTCTCCACAAATAGAGTGTTAAATTGAATTCTTGCTAGCATCTGGGAAACATTAGACTCTTGGGGTTCTGTGTGCAGTCCATGACAACTCGATTGCAGACAACATTTACCAAATTGTTCGTTAGTGAGGCTTGAGATGAGTTGGAAACTTATACATTCTAGATAGTCTAGATCTACTAATCCAAAGAGGGGCTTGATTAGTCGTTATGGTTCTCACACCCCAGTAATGTTTGCTGGCTATCCTTAATTACTTGTGTCTCCTGAATCTGGTTGATGCATTGATGACTAGGTTAGTATTAGAGTATTAAGATATTTTTGAGGGATGTTTTATGTAATTTTGAATCTTCTCTATTACCTAATAAAATGACTGCGATCCTACGTGGGTATGTAGTCTCCTATTTCTGAAACCTTCACTGCACAAATTTGCATTTTGCTTATAGAACCCAAGTTACTTTTGACCAACATAATCTACTGGCATTTTAGATTAACATACCAGTTTATGAATTTTCACAAATCCTACAAATCCTTCAATATTCGTATGTGATTATCTTTCACATGGATTAACTTAACACAGTTACTGTTCCTTGTGTTTGATTATCCTGTATAATTTGATTAGGTGGTACGTTCTTGAAGAAACAATCCTGTGCATCTGGACTGGCATATTGTATATCACCTTCTTGAAGTCAAAGGTTGAAAAAGAATGGTATGGTACATCCATGAATAGTTTAATCCCTTACCCAAACTGCATGATCACATCAAGCTATGGTATATATGTATTTTATTTTATTTTTCATTTTATTACGAAGTGATGCATTCTGACTCTGTATCTGTATGGAATGTGTGTGCAGGTGGATGATTTTTTTCGTCGTAATTGCACTCACCGCATTGGTATTTTGCTTTGTATTTCTTCTGTTGCTGCTGTTGTTTCATAGGTAAATTAAATTCTGTCTTATTGCTTTTGAGATATTGTCAGTACTTGGATGGCTAAGATTATTGATGGAATGATTTATATAGTGAAAGGAAAAAAAAAATAACTAGGTAGTTCTGATCGATTTCAATAAAACTTACGATATGATCTTGTTACACTGAAACATTGGTATTGGAACCCATTTACTAAGATGATTGATATTATCAGGTACACCTTTGCTATATCTAAAATTTTATAATGTATCCAGAAGTAAAACTACATAAGAGATGTGGCTAAAACGTTAAAAGTCTAATACATGAATCCTTGGTTCAAAATTCCGTTTGATTTGGGGAAGAATTCATGTAGTCTCCACTTTCTTAATGAACCCAACTTGCATAAAAACCCTAAAAAGGGATAGGGATGGCTACAGCCTTTGTTAAAAAAAAAAAAAAAAAAACCACTTTTTTATTCGGTGAAAGAGAAAAGTGATTAACGGACTCTTCTTATTTTACTACACCCCTGGAAATCTTCTAGTACAAGTTTGAATAACTTAGAGGGCAAGTTGCTCATATTATGAACAAATGAGTTACTGAAGTACCTCCATTAGCCATGTTGTTAGCCGGTCTGTTCCTTTCTCTTGGGATATGTGATATTCGAAAGTCGTCAAAATTTTCTTTCCACTGGATGCTACTCTTTAGATCCCCTACATAGCCATTCTCGTTGGGTGAGTCCGAATCACTTAAGGACCCTTATTGCATTATCATTGAGCCAAAATTTCCTAGCACCCAATTTGAAATTAGCAGACTGGCAACCTTCGTAAGTTTAGGTAAGCTCAGCAACTGGCATTGCATTACCATTGAGCTGAGAACTCTTTGCCATACCACACGTCCCTGTAGTTGCAGACCACAAATCCGACACCACCCAGATTATCTTGTTGAATAGAAGACCTATGGAAGCTGAATATGAGTCAGCCTAATGGTTGGCATTTCCAAATTTCCCAAAGTGTATATACCACTATTGACTATCTAATTTGATTGATGCATTCCTCGTCTTCAGCTGAAGCAGACTTAGGGTATCCGCTAACCTAGTGATCCGCACATAGGAGTTAGTAAGCCTTGTAATCACTAGTCGTGCTCGCCATGCTTTCAGGCTCCTAAAGTAGACGTGCCCTTGTGACTCAGTCTACATTAAGCAAATGGAATAATCAGTACACTGAGATATCTCGTAACATGCAAGATTTGCTTTGCATGGTAAGAATACCGTTGCCAATCTCCAACAAAATGACTTAACCCTCAGTGAGCATGAAACTCTACATGGTTATGCAAGCGGTTCCTTATCATCGACTAGAGACACATACAAGATGTTGTAGACATCGCTTAATGCAATTCCATTTAACGTCGAGGATCTCCAATCCCTAGCATCCACTTTTCCTGAGAATGGCCTGGGCAGCTACAGGATTTTGTTGGTAAGAGGGTTATTGAACAATCCTCTAAGTACGTTGTGGTCTCGCCAGTCCGAGGGCAAGAGCAACATCATAAGCGTGTCATCTATAGGTAGCTCTTCCATATTGAAAAGTGTCGGCTATCAGGACATCGAGAAACTTCCTATGTTCTAGTCATTACGGATATCGCTCTTACTGTCATTCTATCACTCTTACTGTCATTCCCAATCACCCAACCGAACTCGTCTTTCAGAACTGTTCTAATCAATGCCTCTTCATGATATTCCAGACTGGTGATGGATCACTCACAATTGAGTTTGACCAATCTTCGTTAAGATTGTACTTTCCCGTCATGACCTTTATCCAAATTGAGTTTGGGCTCATGATCGCCCTCCCTATTTCGCGAGCAAAAAGCCTTCTGCGATGTCTGAAGTTTTGTGAAATGCTGTCCTCGGAGTTGCAGCGATAATGTAACTAGAGCCATGGAATGCTCATATTCCCACCTGAGCCACTCCTTAAAAAACTCTTGCACACCCTTCAATCTCATTGAGAACCAGCAAGGAGACATTGCAGTGAGATAGGAGATGAATAGGGCTAGTGAGAATAACCGAGTGGATAAGGACATACTTACCCACCAAGGAAATATAGTTCGAGTTATATAAATTGAATCTTGTTGTGGATGGAAGCAAGTATATTCTCAAAGTCCCTCTTGTGTAGTCTCTTAATATAAATCAGAATAACACTTTGATGGCTGCAGTTTTAGTAAACAGCAAAAAGTAGCCAGTCAGTTTGATATTTTGGAACTAAATGACCTGTAGAAACTACAGTTAACGAAACAACTCCAAAGCCAAACCAGCCCTTAAAGTATAAACTTTATCCATGTGTTTTTCTGTGACAGCAATCGTCATCATTCTTGTTACCTGGTGTTCATATTTCCTTCCCCCCCTTTTTTTTTCTTCCTAACTAATTCATATTTCCTTTCTAATGGTAGAGATGTCTTAGTGGTCTAAAACTACTACATTGTACCAGTGCTGACGTCTTCCAAGGCAGAAAGATTGAAAACATATCTTTATCATGGGTTATACTCCTTTTAAGTAAACAACTTTTATGCTAGTAGTGAGCTTAATAATTGAATGCTAACCCAACAGTCTTGTATTGATCTTCCACCATCATTTCTTTTCACCTTTTACTTTCATTTGCTTGAGAATATCTTGCTTCAGGGCACACAGTCAAACCAATACTAATGAAACTCATGCTTACGCTCGTCTGTAGTTATCTTGTACTTACAAATCAGACTACATATGAGCTTGTGAGAAGACGGCGCATTCTTTACCTGAGGTAATTGATGAAGTCTTTTGCATCGGGATAATATCTAAATTGTGGTTGTAGTCAGTTTTACTGAGTTATGCAAAATTTACAACTTACAGGGGGATTCCTGAGAGCGTTCGGCCATTTAGTAAAGGAATCTGCAAAAATATCTACAACTTTTGCTGCTCTAGTGACAGTATATACACACTGGAAGCAGTTCCCACATTGGAAGAATTAGAGGCCAGAGCAAAACCTTACACGTGCATTGACATTATTTCATGTCGGTGTTGCTGATACAATCAAATCGCAGAGATTATATCAGTGTTGCTTTGTGCAGTATTTGATTTGCCTCTTTTCCTTGTCATCACAAAGGTCTCTGTCTATATGATATTATACAAACTTTGTAGGCTTTGTATATTCTTGTCCCCATTGATTCGGTTTACAGATGGCAAGTGGTTTTCTTGAAGTTCTTGTCCTGTTAGATAGTAGGCTTTTCAAATAGACAAAAGGGGTGTATCTTTCCTCTACAGGGGAACCATTCTTGTAGCTTAAGATGAGTTCTGTAGATGCCTGCACTCGCATCTACTTCAAATTACTATTTGGGACTGGAGCTTTCAAACTCATTGAGGTATCCATCGCTTATTTTTTGTTTATTTGTGCCCCATATCTTGCTGCTAAATGTTAGCGTTTAATAACATATCATTTGTGGAGAGGTGGAAACTTCTGATGCTAGTAAATATGATGCAGGGTTTGAGTGCTATGGTATTCATAGTCTTTGATATGCATGCTGTAGAAATCACAGAACTGTTGTTCTTATGGTTGATTTTGTAGGATTTAACTCTCCCTTTCTTCTTCTTTCTTCTTCTAGGTTTCTCATTATTCTAAATGACTAATACTACTACTGCCAGCTGCTATCAGTTGGACAGTTTCATGGTTGCCTTCAAATTTAGGGCTTGAGTGAGAACGTACACCGATGGCAATTAAATAGCGGGGTGCAAGCAAATGTAAATGTTTTCTACCTTTCTCGGATCTGAAATAGAAATTTTGCCCATTGAATTTGGAAAATTCTAACTTTATGTTCGAAGTTTTAAAATTGCAAATAATTATAAATGTATCATTTATTTTTTTTACTAAGGTACTGTTTTAAATTTCAAATATCTAATATTTTTTAAAAAATTTAGAAAATTATTATCTTTTTCTGTTCGTTCTAAATTTTCAAAAGATGGCTCTATTTTAAAATTTCAAAATTTCAAAATGAGAGATTGATGTAGATTGAATTTATTTTATTTATTGTCTCGATCGATCGGCCTCGCAAGCAGTTTTCGATCTTGAGGCCGATCAGTTTTCGATCTCCCAAAAAAACAACAGGAAAAGATGCAGAAAATGAGAGAAAAGGGAAAATTCGCGTAACAAGCAACAAATCCTTCGTAATCAAATTATTCAAACAAAATCGAGGCTTAGATTTTAATAGAAAATCAATTATTTCTTTAACTGCCTCTCATCTATCTGTTCTCTATCTTCTCTTCTTTTTCTGTCTTTCTTTGTTGTTTCCGGACCAAACAACTCCGGCATCGTGGTCTTCTTCGCCGCACTCCTCTGTGCTTTGATCTGCGTCGTCGGCCTCGCCCTCGTTGCTCGCTGTGCCTGGCTCCGTCGCTCGAACTCCCTGCCATCGTCCCTCCCCCTCCGCCCCTGAGCAAGGGCTTGAAGAAGAAGGCCCTCTGTGCCCTCACCAAGGAGACCTTCAGGACTGCCTACTACGCCAAGCTCGCCGAGTACCCCATTTACCTCGCCGACAGGGACGAGATTAGGATCCTGCCGTAGTGCGGCCATGGGTTCCACATCGGCTGTTTCGACACATGGCTTGGGTCCCACTCGTCGTGCCTGTCGTATCGGACGGTGTTGGTGGTGGAGGCGGCGGCGGCACCCAGGGCGGTGAGGTGCCAAAAGTGCGGTGCAAGCTCCTGGCAGCGGCGACAGAGGAGGAGGCCGGGGCCAAGGCCAAAGAGTACTGTGGAGATGCCAAACGATCGCGCGGAGGGAGAGCTAGGGTGGAGTCGCAGAAAAAGTAGGAGAGAGAAAGATAGAGGGAGGGGTTAGTTTGGGAAAATAATTAGGGGCGTCGGGAGTAAATTGGTTTGGTTTCAAAACGAGAGATTGGTGTATAGAGTAATATGGGTGTGAAGAGTGAACTTCTATTAAGAGTGAACTTATGTGCGTAACTAGGATTTCCCATTGAATTTGAAACTAATACGGTAATATGCTTTACCCTTTTAACCCTCTTAGATGCATATATGAGCCCGAATATGCATATATCAAATGAGTTATTGTATTTACGATTTTTATAAAGTATACTGCATCTTGTTTAGTGATGATTTGACTGCAATCTGGGTACAACTTTATGACAAGTTATGTTTATGACATGCTTGATAATACCAATATTTAAATAGTGATAACATTATCGTAATGTTTTGTATTTATTAGGTTATATTGCATTTAGTGTAACATAAATTATGTAATTTTTTATTTATTTAATTAAAAAAATATAAAACTATATAAAATATTTTTTATAAATTTAAAATTTTTAAAAAATTAAATAAAACTATTTTGTAATGCATAATCTATTCTAATTTTATATAAAATTTTACAATAATTTTCATATTTATCTTTAAAATTATATTAACTCTGCAACCATAATTCCAGTATTATCTAAACAAGAAAACAAGATTCTAATTTTTACTTCATTTCCAGCAATTATTATTATCTAATTTATAATTTGTGATGTTCAATTTATATTATTTATAATTATTGATCTCAGTTCAATTAAAAATTCAATAGAAACAACAAGTAAGATATATCAATAATCGGAGAGGAATTACAACAAGCGAATAAGGAAACAATCGTACATTAACAAGTTAGTAATTCCAAAAGCAATTAAACAAAGCAATAACTAATCAAGTAAGAGAATTATAACAATTCGCTAATAATCAACAACAATATAAAAATTACTAAAAGAATTGTAAATAATGTAATATAATATAATTTAACGTAACGTTACGTAATATAACGTAAAATAACATAAAAAAACGTACTATTATGGTGCACTAAGTTATTTTAAGTTGTTACGTAGCATTGGGGTTTTGTTAAGTGTCGTAACGCAACATAACGGGTTTCATAACGCGTTATTTTCAATATTGGATAATACATTTAGATTCTGATATTATCCATTCAGATTCTGATAGAGATCAAATAAAATCAAGATTGGATTTGATAAGATTAAATTAGTTATTTATTTAGATTTAAAAATATCTTACTGCATTAAGATTTTCTAACTAACCAAAATTCTTCTTCTGTTTTAATATTTCATCTTTACATACATATGGCTTTTTACATTAAGCTTGAATCGTTTTCTTTCCTCCAACTTTTGCATATAAAATCTTTTTATACAAATTTAAATCAATCACTAGTCACTAGTTAAACCATTCTATAAATAAGGATGTACTAAATTTTTAGTACAGAAACTCACATATGATTAAATCTGTCTTTTATTTATTCTGAAGTTCTAATTAACACCACCACTATTGGTGAACAAAGGGTGGGTATATATATATATATATATATATATATATATATATATATATATATATATATATATATATATATATATATATATATATATATATATATATATATATATATATATGGATTATTATAGGTGAGCTGCTAGCTCAGAAAAAGTTACATGAGCTAGCGGCAAAATTATAATAATCTAATAATTTTTCTTTATAATTACTATCTCTACATGCTTAACTTCATTCAAATTAAATTTCATAAATTTTGGAGTTTATTTACTATTTTATCAAGTACATACAAAATATTGTATTCATTGTAAACCGTTAATTTTGTGTTAACTTGATGGAGGACCAAATTAATACTAAAACCCAAGAAATCGGTACAAGTGAACTCTAGGTGGTTGAGATCATAATCCAAAAGAATTTTTTTTTTAAAAAAATTATTGAAGACAGTAAAAATTAACCGCAGCTCAGATAACTTGCATGAGCTTTTGGCTCGAGAATATATATATATATATATATATATATATATATATATATATATATATATATATATATATATAGAAAGTGCTGGTGTCATGATAGAACTCTTTTTAAAGTGCCTAAAATCTGGTGTGCCTAAAATCTGGTGCACTATATAGATCGCATTGACTGTAGAGATGCAGTTGTCTTTTATTAATATCAATATAAAAAAGATCTTAACCAGAATTTGTTAAGATTTCCATTAATTTTTTATTCATGTTTGCATCAATACAAATCGTTAAAAATGGTTATCATAATTTGAAAAAAAAAAATGTTATATAGTACGAATATCTATAAAAATGGGATACTGATGGGATATAGTAAGAATTGGTTTATGATTATAGTTATAGTTGATGTTACTTAAATGCAATGCCTCATTTTAAGCAATAAATATAATGGAGAGTCAAAGAAAGAATGTGTCCTAGACAGAAGGATTTAAGGTTTGTGGTAGAGAATTGGGAAAATAATTAGAATTTTGAGATAAATTTAGAATTTGAATTTCATGTCTAGCTGAATCACACGTTTACACTCTCACAAATCACTCATAAAAAAGATTTGAGAAAAAGCAAATCATATGCTCTTAATTTTCATTAATTATCTCTCTAAATAAAATTAGAATTTTACAATTAATATATAAAAAAATCCTAATACAACAAGATAATAACAAATCTTTTAAAATCTAACTAAATAAATAATCTAATCTAATCAAATCCTATCTTGATTTTATTTGACTTCTATCTATTCTTCCCGTTTGGAAATATTTATCACCTGGTGAATAGTAACAAAAAGAAAGTCATGTAAGTTCGGATGAAAACGAACAATCTTTCCTACATCTGGTAAATATTTTCACCGAATTAAGTATAAGAAATTTGAACAGTTTGGTAGCCAAATGCATGGTATCTAACATTTTTATTGTGGCGGCAGTAATAGTTGTGAAAGGTCTGAAGAGAAGTTGAAATTTATTGTTTCTGTAGAAAATAAAGAATTTGGAATAGGAGCTGGAGAGACAAAAAATAAATAAATAAATATGATCTTCAGTTAAGAATGCCTGCACTTGCTATTTGTCTATCTAACATTTTTCTTCAATTTTTTTAACAATTACTATCTCTACCTCCTTAACTTCTTTCGGATTAAATTTTATAAATTTTAGAGTTCATTTACCCTTTCATCAAATGCATACAAAATATTTTATTCATTGAAAACCGTTAATGTTGTGTTAATTTGATGGAGGACCAAATCAAAACTAAAACCCAAGAAATTGGGTATGAGTGAACTTTAGGAGGTCAAGATCATAATCCAAAAGAATTTTTTTAAAAAAGATTATTGGAGATAGTGAAAATGA
>JAYEPQ010000015.1:28353422-28620922 GCA_036321105.1 Dracaena cambodiana
CTCAACCGCCACTGTCTCTGGTAATATTGCTTGTCTTACTACTTCTCCTTCTATTCACTGGGTTATTGATACTGGAGCTACTCATCATATGGCGTGTTCCAAATCCTTGTTTATCTCTCTTAAACCATAGTCCAACATATCTCCTGTGACTCTTCCCAATGGTCAGACTGCTAACATCTCTTTTACAGGAACTGTGGCACTACCAAATGGACTTCGTCTAGATGATGTCCTTTATATTCCTTCCTTCAACCTTAATCTTCTATCTATTCCACAATTAACCAGGGCAACACCCTGTTTTGCCACATTCCACACTGATCATTGTCTTATTCAGGACCTTCAATCGAGGAAGATGATTGGTCAGGGTAAACTACATGGAGGCCTCTACATTCTTGATTCGACCCAAGTCAATACTGTCTCAACCAGCCTCGTCCCTACTTTTGATCGTTGGCACTGGCGTTTGGGGCACCCCTCATCCGAGCGATTAAAGTTCCTTTTCAAGATAATTCCTAGCATTTCCATTTCTACAGATTGTGTTTGCAATATATGTCCCTTGGCAAAACAAACCAGGCTTCCTTTTCCTAATAGTTCTATTTCTAGTAAGCATGTTTTCAGTCTAATTCATTGTGACATTTGGGGTGGCTATCGTGTAGCCTCTTTATCGGAAGCCCATTATTTCCTAACCATTGTTGATGATTTTTCTCGTGCGACTTGGGTATTTTTAATGCGTCAAAAATCGGAAACTCAATCCATTCTGCGCAATTTCATTTCATATGTTAAGATGCAATTTAATGTCCTTATCCAAACTCTTCGCATGGACAACGGCCAAGAATTCCTTGCCAATGACCTTCAAAATTTTCTTCACACTCATGGCATCTTTCATCAGCGTAGCTGTATTCACACCAGCCAACAAAATGGCGTAGTGGAATGAAAACATCGCCATTTACTAGATGTTGCTCGGGCCCTTCGTTTTCAAGCCCATCTACCTCTCAGTTTTTGGGGTGACTGCGTTCTTACCGCAACTTATCTCATCAATAAGATACCTACAAAACTATTGTCCGGGAAAAGTCCCCAAGAGGTTCTCCTCGGATCTGCACCATCCTATCACAACCTCCGAGTCTTTGGATGTCTTTGTTATGCCCGAAACTCTTACATATCTCATAAATTCGATGCCCGCGCACTGCCCGGGATTTTTGTTGGCTACCCTCTTGGTCAAAAAGGATATCGAATTTATGACCTTGCATCCAAGAAAATATATGTCAGTCGTGATGTAGTCTTTCATGAGACAATTTTTCCTTTTAGAGACACTGAAATAGCTACATCTCCTTCTTTACCACTGCCTATCATTCATGATAATGGTCATACCGAACCTCTTACACTTCAGTCCCCAACCAACATTAGCATCGACAGCAGGGTACCACCCATACCCGACCAAGTTGTCACCTACCAACTTGACATTGACAGTCCTCATTGTGATCAAACAACGCCTGACCAAGCAGTCGTCCACCAACCTGATCCTGACCCGCAAGTCAGTAATGAAACTGTTCCCATGCCTCGCCGCTCTAGTCGTATCTCGAGGCCACCTCCTTACTTGCAGGATTTTGCCAATTCCATTATGGGTACACCAGCAGCTAAAGAATCCACATCTCACCCCATTTCTTCCTACCTCAAGTACTCGCACCTTTCCTCTACACACAGGTCCTATGTTGCTGCTATCACCTCTTGCATCACCCCTGTTACTTTTGCTCAGGCCAACCAATCGCCACAATGGCGCAAAGCTATGGCACATGAACTGCAAGCTCTTGAAGCCAATAAAACTTGGCATCTCACACCTCTACCTCCCGGAAAACACACTATTGGTTGCAAGTGGGTCTATAAAATCAAATACAAGCCTGATGGATCCATCGAACGCTACAAAGCCCGACTTGTCGCCAAGGGTTTTACCCAACTCGAAGGCCTAGATTACCATGAAACCTTCGCCCCTGTTGCCAAGCTTGTTACCGTCAGATGTCTCTTAGCCATCGCCTCTATCAAATATTGGCCTCTTCACCAATTGGACGTAAATAACGCCTTCTTACATGGCGACTTACACGAAGAGGTCTACATGAAACCACCTCCTGGCCTTTCTATTGGTTCTACCAAGCTTGTATGTCGGCTACAAAAGTCCCTTTACGGTTTAAAACAAGTATCCCGCAACTGATTTTCTAAACTATCTACTGCCTTGATCTCACACGGTTTTATCCCCTCCAAGGCAGACTACTCCCTTTTTAGCAAATTCACCAAGACAGGTTGCATCCATGTTCTCGTCTATGTCGATGACATTATTGTCACTGGGGATGACTCCAATGGCATAATCGCCATCAAGCGCTCCCTTCACTCCAGCTTTCATATCAAAGACTTGGGCACCCTCAAATATTTCCTCGGCATTGAGATTGCCCGTTCCTCTAAAGGCATCTTTCTCAACCAACGCAAATACGTCCTTGATTTACTCAATGATTCTGGCCTTCTTGGAGCACGACCAGTGGCTTTTCCAATGGAACAACACCTCAAACTTTCTGGCACTAATGGCACGCCCTTGGAAAATCCATCTACTTATCGTCGCTTAGTTGGACGTCTCATTTACTTAACCATCACCCGTCCTGACATTACCTACTCTGTCCACATCTTGAGTCAATTCATGCATACACCTCTTCAACCTCACTATAATGCTGCTCTTCGCCTGCTTCGCTACCTTAAAGGTACCCCAGGTAAAGGCCTCCTCTTGCCATCCACTGGTTCACTTTATCTCACGGGCTATTGCGATTCTGATTGGGCGAGCTGCCCGATGACTCGTCGCTCTACTAGTGGTTATTTTACTATGCTCGGTTCCTGCCCTATCTCCTGGAAAACAAAGAAGCAAGTCACTGTGGCTCGCTCATCTTGTGAAGCCGAATATCGCTCCATGGCTTTGCTTTGTTGTGAATTAGTTTGGTTGAAATCCTTACTACAGGATCTCCATATCTCCCATTCGGAGCCTATCACTCTTCATTGTGACAACAAAGCCGCGCTCCATAGTGCCACCAATCCTGTTTTCCATGAACGAACCAAACATATTGAATTAGACTGCCACTTTGTTCGTGACAAGATCACTGATGGGCTCATCAAACCTTCATACATGCCCACCGCAAGTCAGCTGGCCGATATATTTACCAAAGCTCTAGGCAAGGACAGGCTCCTGCTTTTACTTGGCAAGTTGGGCATGTATGATATCCATGCTCCAACTTGAAGGGGGGTATTGAGCTGGCACCAACAGATAAAACAGTTAGACAGTTTGGATCCAAGTATATCTTCAGTTTTGATGGATTTTTTTGTAATTATCTAGATATGGAGTTTGTTTGGTTAGTTGGTGATTTGTTATTCAGTCTCTTCCACAATTGGCAGGTACAGGCTTCATTAGCTATCTCAAATGTATATATATAACCAAGATTTCTAATGAAAAGAATGTGTTAGACAGTGTGGACGTAGGCTTCCTTTGGCCGAACCACGATACATCTCTTTGTCCCCTTTTCTATTTTTTTCTTTTCATTTTTCACAAACTTCATTATTGTGACCGTCCTCATCCACATCTGCATCTTCATTGCCGTGGTCTTGACGCTCTTGCTCTTCATCGTCACCTTCTCATCATCATTGTTGTTACCATCTCTCTTTATCTTCATATACATCGTCATCTTCGTCTTTGTTGTTGTTTTCCGTTCGTAATCATCTTCACCATTGTTGTCTTATTACCGTTGTTATCATCTTATAGCCACGTTATTGTTATTTCGATATCAACATCATCGTCGACTTTATTTTTGTTTTAGACTTCATGGTCGTGTTCAGTGGAGAAAAGTATAGGGGGCAGTCAATAGAGATGCATATTTAGAAGTAATCTGTTAGGGAATAACTCGGTTAGAAAAACATAATAAAGAGTAGTCAATTAGGGATATATAATTAGAATCAAATAGGGGTACATAATTAGAGGACGTTCAGATAGGGGTTAACAGTTATAAATACGTAGTTAAGGATAAGTCAGTTACAGATACATATAGTTAGGAATAATTAGTTAGGCGGAATAAAATAGGAGATAGTAAGTTAGTTTTAGTAGCAGTCAAATAGGAAATTCTAAATGCGCACCATATTTTTCTTAGTGAGCTCCAATTTCTTGTGAGCACCACATGTATTTGAAACATGACTATTTTTTCTTAGTGAGTACTATCTTTTTTTTCAACTTTACCCCTATAACTAAAAAGTGAAACCCACTCTTGGAACCTGCCACTCCGCCTCTTTCTCCCTTCACTTCCCCCTCTCTCCTCTCTAGCCAGAGTTCTACTCTCTCGGCTGTGCAATCCCATGCGACGATTTCTAATGGATTTAAAAGAGAAAGTTGAAGGGATTGGTGCTTACCAAGAAAAAAATGAGAGAGGAAATGAAGTGAATGGTAAACTTGTAATTATTTATACGTTAGGTGATGATTAGGTGATGATGCTTACTAAGAAAACTATGGTGTGCATTTAGAATTTTCCCAGTCATAGCAGTAAATTAATATTGGTAATAACCAGAGTAGCCAGTTATGTGTTAGTAACGTTAGATATAATCAGTTAGATGGCATTAACAATTAGTTTTATTAGTGGTAATCAGTTAATGATGTAGGTCAGTGTTAGTGTAAGTCGATTAGGTAGTATTCAGTAAGAATAATTAGCTAGTGTTAGCCGTAGAAGTTACTAGAGTTTTACCTTAATTATATAGGAGTAAAACAAGAATTACTATAGAAAAAGCAAAACCAGTCGTTTTTTTTTTTTTTTTTTTTTTTTTTTTTTTTTTTTTGTAATGAAACTAGTGACTTTTCAATAAGAGAATCCGGAGATTTTTAGAATGAAACTAAAAACTTGAGGCCACATAATGATTTTATTCAATAAAAAAGGTTGCGGACTCTACCACTCGTTGGTCGTGCAACCCATGGACAGAATCCCCGAGTCACACGGCTATTGGTCGTGCAACCCATGGACAGAATCCCCGAGTCACACGGCTACCGAGTGGGAAATCAGTAGCCGTGTGACTCGGGTTGCTGCACGGGTTGTTGGACACGCCCAGTATTATTCGTAAGAGAGTATCAGAGTCTGAAACATAATCGAACCTACCCTTGGTGTCAAAATCCTCTCTTCATTTCAATAAAGAAATCATACTATTACCCTGCACATATCATATGTGGTCCATACTAATTTCTAAGCAATGCAGTCAATTGGGAATTGGAACCAATCTTCTGCGACATGTATGAGCTTATAGGCTTCACCGAGAATTCATCCAAATGACATGGCATTTACCTAAAAGGTAATTCCTATGCCGATGGAACATAATCTGCTTGCACCGATAACGACTCTCAAATCGTCATGTCCAGTAACTGACGATAGATTAATTTCCGATCGTTTACTGCAAGCAACAATCATGGTTCTTTTCAGATAAATTCAGTACCTAGGCTTCTTTTCAACTAGAATATATACGAGTTACTGACTCGTTTCTCATGAGTGGATTCTAGAAAGATCTAACTAGAGAAGCCAAATAAAATGCGCGGATTTACAATTCCCATGTGCATGCTTTTCACCACTATCACCAACTTGGAAGGGCGAGCACATGCACGGGAACTCCGTGTGGCCTACCTTTACTTTCCAAGTAATTTTACTGAGATTTGACAAACAGCAACGAGTGGCTGCAGCCGAGCAGGGAATAGAAGGTGAACAAGTAGAGAGAAAGACAGTGAGGGTGTCTGCGAGCATGCAGCGGATTTAATTACAAGGACCTTTCCATTGATTGCATGCAGTTGGTTGCTTGCCTTTTCTTTACTCTCGGCCTCTTTTCGTTCCTTCAAATCTTTGAGGACTAAGCCTCTCTCTCTCTCTCTCTCTCTCTCTCTCTCTCAATCTTCTACATATACTTGCTACGCGATAAGCCCATTGCCATTGCTCTTTTTGAGAAAACCTTTAATATATGGATTTGCATAATTCTTCCTCATCAAATTTCCATTCTACAGCAGCAGAAAACACTATAGGCACTTCTTCATCATCTTATTTTTCTTCGCCTACATCAACTTCATCATCGCCATCTTATTCTTCTCATTTCTCGGGTAACGACACAACTTTTGCCAGAAGGGTAGGAAGGCTTATCCATCTCATAATCACTTGCGTCTTCGCAGCAGGTTTGTTGGTTTTTGAACTGCACAACATTGTTTGAATTCTACATCGTTACA
This sequence comes from Dracaena cambodiana, assembly GCA_036321105.1. Classification (NCBI taxonomy): domain Eukaryota; kingdom Viridiplantae; phylum Streptophyta; class Magnoliopsida; order Asparagales; family Asparagaceae; genus Dracaena; species Dracaena cambodiana. The sequence goes on from JAYEPQ010000015.1 coordinate 28,359,679, forward strand.
TTAAAAGAAAATAATAATGTGAAAATGTTTCCTGTTTATACATCATGAGCCCATTTTTGCGATCCAATTATCTGGTGATGCCCAGAAATCAGTCACCTAGCCAATTTGAGTACCTGTATGGCATAATGCTAGCAAGTGATTGAGTTCAATTGTTTCTCGCTTAAAATTATTTGTTTGATGGTCGTTTCATCAATTTCACTCTATTGTAGTTTTTAGTTTGAATTAGTGTTGATCAAAGTGCAACTGCCCGCTACTTCACACGGATTGACAATTTTATCTAAAAATGATGATGAATCACTGTTGTTAGCAGTGGGTTCAATCATTGGGGCCGTGACTGGGAGTTTGATAGGCCTAGCAGCCGAAAGCGGCCCACTCAGGGGTGCTGGAATCGGAGCTATATCTGGAGCTGTGTTTGCAATTGAAGCATTCCACTCTTCACTCGCTATATGGCATTCCAATGAACCAGGCATATGGAGTGTCCTATTTGTGGTAAGTTCTTAACCTTTTTTAGCATAAACGGTGGCGTTAATCTGATTTTTTTTTTTTTTTTTTTTCAGTTGAATTAAGATTCAATTCCTTGATTTCTTGCAGATAGATATAGTCTGCAGCCTATTGAGTGGGAGGCTAGTCAGAGAGAAGGTAGGTCCGGTCATGCGCAGTGCAGTACAAAGTCAGGTAAAGAATCTTCTTGGGATGAAGTCTGGCAATGAACAGAGTTTTGTAAACTCCTCTGATAATGAATCTGAAAGTGATATTGTCAAGCAGATGAGTACTGTGGACTCACCATTCATGGAGGCTATCGATATTTTTGATACTGGTGGCATAAAAGGTCTGACAAAGGAATCGCTGGAAAGGCTTCCTATGATCAGTGTTACCTCCCAAAACAATGTGGATGACAACGGGGAGAGAATTTGCTGTGTCGTGTGCCTCCAGGTTAGTCATCTTCATATTGATCATCAAAATTCGTCAACGTTCTGATAAATATGATTGAATTTCTCCTATTATATATATTTGTTTGTTATCCTTCTTCACTTTCAGGACTTTGACATAGGAGAGAGAGTGAGGTGCTTGCCCCATTGCTGGCACAAGTTCCATCTGCCATGCATCGATGGCTGGCTCATTAGGCATGGGTCATGTCCTTTATGTCGGCGGGATCTCTGAGTTCCCTTACTAGTCTGCAATTATAAGGGGCTGAGATGTACGTGCCTGTGCTCAGTCAGGCCCCATTTTTGTTTCCTTTTCTGTAAATTGATGGTCTCTCACCTCGGTCGCGGAACTGAATTTTACTTTATATCATATGTCAATTAGATGACCAATCTTGCCTATTTCTGGTCCAAAGTTTCATCAGTCTCGATTAATAAAGGAAATATTTAACTGTAAACTGGTGAACCAAATCCTAATGTAGAATGATGATGAAATTATTTTTCACTAGGATCAACTCTTCTTCTTCAAGTCAAGAAATTTCATAATGTACTGCCGGAGTGCCTTAGTTATGCCCTACATATAGCTAGCTATTGTGACACTTGATACAAGGTAAGACATAACAAAATCATCAGAAGTTTACGGGGTGTCAACGCACAAAATTGAACTGAAAAAACACTTCTTTCCACAATCAACGAAGTTCGCTAGAATATCAGAAGAGTAATGGAATATCTTTACCTCGATAAAGACAAAAATGGAGGAAAACATTTAAAGTATGAAGCATACCAAATTGGTTTCACATGCATATGTAGCCATTTGTATGACTCATGGGTCCCATCTTGGGGATTCAATCCTCTCCTCATGATGCGTATGAAGTCCTCAATTGAAAAAGCCGTAACTTGTATGGACTCGTTCAATAAGTACGAAAAATATTACCCTATTTCAAACCGTTAATTTTTTACAATCTTGCTCTGGAACAAAAAGCCACTAGATAAGAGTTCACTATAGATGAGAGCCCACTGTAGATGAAAGTCCACCAGCTAGTGAAACACACAACGCTAAAGTCAAACCGAAAGTCAGAATAATCTGGGAACAAATCAGACACTTGCCAAAACTACCACAATTAGTAATGTGGATTCTGCCTATACACACAGTGGATAGAAGGACATGGAGATCTGCCAAATCTATACTTCCATAAGGATTGACTCATATTTACAATTCCCTATTCTCCACGAGGAAGGGAGATAATTTTCTAAATATAGAAAGATCTTTGCTTAATAGAGGAGAGAGAAAGAGAGAGTGACTTTATAATCCTATTTCTCTACCGTTCTATATGAACACAAGCAAAAACGATCATTACTACTAAGGAATAGATTGAGAACCCTCTTAACTGAACCTTGTTATCTACATATCTTTCCCATTTTCATCTTGTTCATCCGGTTTGCGCTTAATTCGATCGGAAAATATAGTTAGACAAATTTTGGTGCAACATTTGGTGTCGCTTATGAAAATGTAGATCATCACCCATGGTGAATACAAGTTCCAAAGGAGAAAAGAACCAACAAGACCCATCACCTCATCGAGATGATCTGGGGCATGAGGCAAATGCCGCCATAAAACCAAATCGGGATGCCTCGGTTGTTGGTGGTGAAAATTTCCAAATAAAAAGAAGAAAAATAGCTCGCAGAACGTGAAGCTATTCGTTGGTTTTGCGCGGTCGAAGTCTAGCTTCGCGTGAAGAGGTAAAATGCGAAGCTAAAACCTTAGCTCCGCGTTCAGAGTAGTTAACTCCGCATGAGCAAATTCTCATAATTTGTGATTGAAATTTGGGCTTATCCAATATCCGAATTGAGTCCAATCAGAATCCTAAATTGATTATAATTGAGATTTGGGCTTATCCAATACCCAAATTGAGTCCAATCAGCATTCAAATTCAAGAGATTTTAAATCAAGAATAAGATATTTGATTAGAATTCTTGATGAATACAAAAACCTTCTATTCATATTCCTATGGAAACCTTCTATTCCTATTTCTATGGAAACTCTCATAACCAACTAAAGTCTATAAATATTCTCTTTGAGGAGATTTTAGGGATCCATCTTCAACCTTTTTAAGATCAATCTTTTTGAGACCATCAATCTTTAAACTTAGAGATCCATCATCAATCTTTAATCTTTTTGGACCAGTTTTGAAGTTCAAGTTACGCGTGAGAGGCTTGAATCCATCAAAACCAAAGGAAGAGATCTAGGTCCGTCCGTCATCTTTACCAAGAAGAACACTTCCACATCGGATCGTCAAAAGGTACTACTAGAAAGAACTCATTGCCACACTAGAACCAACGTTTTATTGTAAAAGAGAGCGATAAAATAAAAATTCTCTCGTTTGTTTTTCTATTATTCCTCTTTCGTTGTAATCAAAATATTCAATGGAAGAAAACAAGATTTTTGCGGAGAGCAAACTGGCGACCACAGTGGGAGACGTCTCTTTTACTGACCAAAAGATCGTGGCGCAATCCGATGAGAATAAAGTTGGATCGGTCGTGGACGTGCTCATCGTTGAAATCAACCAGCAAAGGTACGAAGATTTTCTCTCCTCTTGATCAAGTAACTTGACCGAAACGTGGCGCTATCGCTGTGTGATCTCTAATACCCATAAATTGGATTAAAAAAATCCACCGTTAATTGGGGATCCTTTGAGTCTGCGGCCATAGAGCCATTGTTTGGATAGGAAACCCTAAAAGGAGATGATGTTCTTTCTGTCGAGGAAGGCCAAAAAACTGGTTTTACCAGAACACAAATCCGAAATCGAAATTGTCGAGTAAGACGAAGATGTCACAAAGCCCGCGTAAAATGCGAGGCTGAAGTAGAAGCAGAATGCGAGGGTAATTTTTTGCCTCGTGAACTGGCTTGCATTAATCGCAAGTCCAGTAAAATTGCGTTAAACGCGAAGCTAAGTATAAGTCAGCATAAGATGGGGTTTCTCCACGCGAGGCTACAGATTTTGAACATGAAAACGAAGAAATAGAAACTCGCAAAAAACGTGAGGATAATTCTCAAATTTGCGTTAATCTTAAGGATAAACCAGCGTGTGATAAAGATCCTCCATGCGAGGCTATCAAACTTGAGCAGAATACTGAGCTTAGCATAAATCGTAAAGCTAATGAAATTTATGTTAATCACAAAAATCGCATTAAAAATGAAGATAAAACTTGCGTAAATCGCAAGAATAAGCCAGTGTGCAAAAATTCCTCTCCACACGAGGCTAGGATACCAGAAGTTAAACTTCTGCAAAAATGCCAAGCTAGCGTAAAACGCGAGGCTAGCGTAAAACGCAAAACTATTGCCCAGCCTTGCGTAAAATGATCTAGAATATGAAGTTATTGTCCAGTCTCGCGTAATTAGTTTAAAACATGAAGTTAACTACCAGCTCCGCGTGAACCAGCAAAAATACAAAGTCATGGCTGATAATCGGGGTGTTGAGCACCAATTCAACACCACCACTTTTAAGAAGATTTAGTAAGCTCCCGGACTCTCCTGACAACCAAGTGAGCCCCACGCCCAAGATTCTTTATCTAAATTTTTCAATCTCAGAGATTACTTACAGGTAACAGAAGCATGACTCAAGCTCAGCCACACTCAACATGCTATTGTGAGTATCTCATAACAGCCACGTCTGGTGCATTAGATAATTGTTGTTATACCAAGAAGAGAGTATCTGTATTTAACAGAATAACTGAGTCTAAACAGAATACTCCAAAAAGGAGAAAGAATAATCTGAAGTACAGATTTAAGAAAAAACAATTGAAGGCTGTGACCTCAAACATGGTCGCTTAAGGCAAAAAAATCGTGGAGAAACCGTATGGGTCAGATGCAGACGATGAAGAACCTCATTATTTCACCCGGCTCAAATCAGGCGTTGTCGCTCCTCGAAATTACAAGAAACTTGTAAAGGGTTCATACAACAATGATAGCAAAAATTCAGCCATAGTTTCTCCATAGTCATATACTTCTTCTCGACCACGAAAATCAGCATCGCATGTGGTGGACAGGTCCGACGATGTCGATCAGAGGTGAAAAGGCCAAGAACAAATGATTCGAAACCAGCAAAAAACTATCGATGACCTCAAGGAAATGCTCTTGAAAGTGGTCGAGAATACACAAAAAATAGTCGAAGACATGGCTAAAACCTCCTCCTCGGAACCACCGCCGAAGATAAATGAGGAATCACCGTTTAAGGAAAATGAAGAGAATAAAGAAGAAAAAACTTACTCGATGCATAAGATGACAAATATTCCTTCCATAATCCTCATGAAGAGAAGATGAAAAAGTTGCAAAAGCAACTTGATCAATTAATGTACAAAAATGAGCTAAAGGAATCAGGGGTTTTAAGGTTGTATCCACTTGAGTGGGACTTCGTTCCTTATCCAGAAAAATATAAATTTCTCAAATTGGAGTCATATAACGGGAAGGGGTCCCCAAACCTGTATATATATTACTTCTTATTGCAGGCCGGTCATCTAATGAGAAATGATCCCATAATGACTAAAGTATTCGTGAGTATCCTACGAGGGCCTGTTTTTTCATTATGCAGTTGCCTGCAGGGACTATTAATACCTGGTATGATGTGGAGAAGCAGTTTTTGGCACGTTTTTTTGAGGATGATACCGAAATATCAGTTCATTCCATCCTTGCGACAAAACAAGGAGAAGAAGTGGTAACAAGTTTCATTGAACGCTTCAGGAAAAAATCCGTGCATTGTTAGCGTGGTATGACCCAGGAAATCCTAGTGGAAACCTGCAAGTATAATTTCAGGACTGGCGTACTGATAAGAATGGGAGCTGTAGAGTCTAAGAACTGGAAGGACCTGTTAAAGCAGGGAGGAAAGCGGAAGATATAATTTGCCGAATTGAGAAATCTCGTGGAACGAGAAACTCTTCAAATAATAGACTATATCCACAGAATCCTAAAAATAAAGGAAAGGCTGTGATGGCATCAGATGCTACTCAAAAACCAATAAGTCCAACAAAACTAAGACCTCAAAATTCGAAAGGTACAGGTCAGAATAGGCCCCGATAAGATAGAACTTATACATTCAAGACTGAAACTTCCGTTACTCGTACTATGTTCCATCTCCTCCTAAGAAAGGGCATGCTGAAACTTCTGTTGAATCGAAAACCAAAAGACACTGGAAAAACCAATGATCCTAACTATTGCATGTACCATCAGAATATCGGGTATCCGACTAAGAATTGCTATCCTCTTAAGAGCCGAATCTAGGCATTGATAGAAATCGGTATCCTCCAGTTTAAAGAAGAACAAAAGGTTTCATGAATATGACAACTCTAATTATAGGAACATATGAATTTCCTGCCGGAGCGACCCCAATATCAATAGGGAAGCCAATGTTAATCAACCCCATAAAATGAAGCAAAAGAGACTCTTCCCAGTTTCTATCCTAAAAAGGAGAAACCATAAGGATATACTCAGACTTGCTGAAAAACGAACAATCGACTTGCTCAACTAATTCAACAAAAACCAAGAAAAATACTCGATCGACACCAAGCACGGGCAGCCGCACTTGCAAGCTGGCCCCTTGGGTACGCTTCGAGCCACATTTGCGACTGAGTCATCCTCATTGGCTAGCAGCCAAATTGGACTGCGGGTGCCAAAGACATTGACGGTGATAAGTATCATGTTGTTTCTGCTACTCTTGCTAGCCATTGGAATGGCTAATTGAGTGCTAAAAATAAAAAAAAATTGCTCAATGCTGTTAAAGCGGCGAGAAGAGGAGATTGAATTCCTCGCCAACTCAATCATACTGGGGGTAAAAGTATGAAATCAACCATCCAATACTGTTAAAGTGGCGGAAAGAGGAGATCAAGTTCCTCGCCAACTCTATTATATTGGGGGTAAAAGTATGAAATCAACTACCAATGCTGTTAAAGGTAAGGGGAGAGGAAATCAATTTCTCAACAACTCATCATGCTGAGGGGAATAGTATAGCTAGTCAAATACAAACAGTGATTGGTAAAGGCATACCAAATCCGTTTATAACTGGAAGTTTGCTAAAAATCCTGTGGACCTGTCATGTTAAGATCTTATCTCTGACAGCAAGATTTGGATTATTACTATCCTTGTTATTTCGATATGATAAACTCTGTCATGTTAAATTTTTACCTCTGACAGTAAGGTTTGAACCATTGTCATACTGAAATAAACAGCCTCTTGACAGGTGCAGTTCAAGTTACGCGTGAGAGCCTTGAATTGTCTCCATCAAAATCCCAAGTATGTGCGATTAGGTATCTCTGCTGAATTTCTTGATCTTAACCTGATCACCAAATTGAAGATCTAAAGCTTTTTAAAATTTAATAAGTCATAAGCCTTTTCGAAAACTTTGGAGGGGGTCCTGTTAGTGGTAAAAATTTCCAAATAAAAGGAAGGAAAATAGCTTGCAGAACGCAAACCTATTTGTTAGCTTTGCGCGGCAGAAGCCTAGCTTTGCGTGAAGAGGAAAAATGCGAAGCTAAAGGCTTAGCTCCATGTTCAGAGTAGTTAACTTCGTATGAGCAGATTCTCATAATTCTAAATTGATTGTGATTGAGATTTAGGCTTATCCAATGCCCGAATTTAGTCCAATAAGAATTCTAAATTGATTGTGATTGAGATTGGAGCTTATCCAATACTTGAATTGAGTTCAATCAGAATTCAAATTCAAGAGATTTTAAATCAAGACCAAGATATTTGATTAAAATCCTTGATAAATACAAAAATATTCTACTCTTGTTTATATGGAAACCTTCTATTCTTATTCCTATGGAAACCTTCTATTTCTATTTCTATGGAAACTCTCATAACCAACTAAAGTTTATAAATACTCTCTTTGAGAAGACTTTAGGAATCCATCTTCAATCTTTTTGAGATCAATCTTTTTGAGATCATCAATCTTTAATCTTAGAGATCCATCATCAATCTTTAAGCTTTTTGGACCAGTTTTGAAGTTCAAGTTACGCGTGAGAGTCTTGAATCCATCAAGACCAGAGGAAGAGATCTAGGGTCGGCCGTCATCTTCACCAAGAAGAAGACTTCCACATCGGATCATCAAAAGGTACTACTAGATATAACCCATCACCACATTAGCACTCACGTGTTATTATAAAAGAGAGCGATAAAATATAAATCCTCTTATTTATTTTTTTTATTGTTCCTCTTTCATTATAATCAAAATATTCAATGGAAGAAAGTAAGTTTTTTGCGGAGAATATCAGTCACTCAGGCTTGGTAAAAAGAGCACACCGACCAAATAGCGACTGATCAACATAATCAAGGGGAGCCAATCAACTTAGGCAACTAGTTCCGCAATGAAGAGCCTCAAGAAATGCAATGAGAGGGCGAAAATCATCCTCGTACCTCCCTATCTTGTGTCTAAGACAGGAGTCAGGATGAAAAGAAGCACATATGCGATGAGTAGCATGACGAGATATCTTCTTCCTATTGAGGAACACTAAGTCGACCAATATTGATAAGCTCTTCGGTCATCACGAGCCCCTCTCATCTGATTGAAAAATAGAAAATATTGTTCGTATTAAATCTTGAAAGATTATACCATAATGTTTTTTGTTTACAGAAGAAAGGGATAATGTCCTTTTCGTTTGGTGCTTGGGTTCCATATAGCAATGGAAGTCGATCTTATTCTCTGTTAATGATTAGACCAATAAATCTTGGAGTTGGAAGCTTCTTAGCCTGCTGGCTCTAGGAGAAAGAGTTAAACTCTTTTGAGGATCTGATATTTAGATTCTTAGAATGAGTGCTATTCAAAGATAATCCAGTCCCTTCTTCAACCTAAAGAATGATTATGAAATGAAAATTGGGTGTTATATTCTACCTTCTGTAACAAAAAAATTTTCATCGAAATTTCATTCCAGATGCAAGGAGTCAAAATATAGATGAGTCAATGGTTAAAGATATAATTAGACGCTATTTTGTTGAATACACTCATAATGGTCCTACTACATGAGTGTAATAGCTGCTAACATAGGTCTCAAGTATTATAACGGCAATATAACATAACTAAAAATGGTAAAAATACAAGATCAGTAATAGAATCAGAAACACCATGAGTTCTTAGTGGATTACTAAAATTGTTGATGCCAAAGGATAAATTCCTACATTTCTCATCAACCAAATAGCACTTGAAAGATAATGATATATATATATATATATATATATATATATATATATATATATATATATATATATATATATATACATATAGTATAGAAGCTATAACGATAAAAGAAGTTGCAAAATAGGTTGGTCAAGAAAGGATGTCTACAAGATTTCAAAAGTACGTACTAAATAAATTAAGCAATCAGGGATGTAAAATCAATGAAAATGCATATGTATTTAACAAAAACAAAAAGTCACATCAAGCTCAAGTCAAAAAATTTGTCTTTGGAACTTATGAAATAGTAATAATAAAAGGAAATATATACTTTTATTAAATAAAACAAGAAAATATATTTGAAAAAAAAATAATAATGAAACTCGATATATTTTAATAATGTATGTAGCAGTTTCTAACCCAAAACAGTTTAATAGAGTTAACCGATCCTAAGTATGTTAGAGTCTCAATGAAATTCAAATTAATTTAACTCACTTGAACCGATTTAAGAAGTATAGGATCTGATACTAATTGTAATGCTTCATTATCAATCAAAAGATAGCTGAATTGTTCGACATTATCTGATAATACGATGAGCCTTAATAATCAGCACAATACAAGCACAATGGAATGCAATAAACACAGCAATTCAAAATATTGACATTTTATAAGAAAACTAACTTTTACTCAAAATAGAGTTAGAAAAATCACATAAATAATCAAACAAAATTAATCTTTTTAGAATATCCAATAATGGCTAAAAATATGTTATACATTTACCGAACTAAATATAGAAGTATACTAATCAATAAATAATATCGAAGTCGTCTAATCTTGTAACTTCTGCTTGTTCATCGAATTACATCATCTTCTTACGTCCCTGATAAGTCAACAAGTATGTCTAGCCAATGCATTAGCGATGATCGCTAGTAAAATGATCAATAAAATAAAAAATAATTAGTCAAAGAAATATAACATGTCAATGAATAATAATAAATACAATGAAAATCTAATGAAATATCATATTAATCATTTAAGTCTACGACCCCTAGTTAATTTAATTATATTCATTAATCACTTTAATTACCGTATTTTAGAAATATAAACAAGCATAAAATTGAACATGTCTGAGTGCATTCCCATTCATCACAGAAAAACAGATCAATCAAGTATTCTGTCGGAGCTTATCCCGCCTGAGCTCAAGGGAAAGTTCAAGCAATATAAGAGTTTAAGAATTCAAAAGCTTAAGTACCTTCGGAGTGTTAAATCTTAGGAGCTTGATTTTCTCCCACTTAATCCCATGTGTTTGATCAGTTTTAATTGTTTTCATTAGCTCAATTCAACAGGTGTCAATGGGATGTATTCAATTTCAAGGTAAATAATCAATACAATATCAACAACACTACGATCTCATCCACCATTGCATGTATTTACTATATATTTTCATATTTAGTTCAATAAACACTATTCAATATCAAATATTTAAGTTAGTGTATTAAAATATATAAAATAATAATCAAATCGAGATTCAATAATATTCTAGTGATATATCCTGCAATTACAAGTACTTAATATCATAATCATGTAATTACAATAGCAATGGGTCGATACAATTTAAATAAAAGTACAATACACTCACTATACAACATCCTAATATTACATGAGTATTGACTTTAACCTAATTTTTTGAGGCCTAAGAGTTATAATTAGAAAAGTTAAAACATAAAATTTGTAGAAAATTTGATTATCTTTCAAATAATATCAAAAGAAACTTTTTGGAATACTATATTAAAAGTTATGTCCAAATTACTGAGAAGGTATGCAAGTGGCAATAGTCTTGCATATGCCCAAATAACAATTTTAAATCCAATTTTGAAAAGATAAGATATTGGATTAGAAAAGTGTAAAATACGAAGGTTATAGGAAATTCAATTCTATTTCAAATAAGATTAAAATTTGTTTATTTGAAGTTCTAGTTTAAAAATTATGGTCGAAATATCGAGAGGGTATACAGATGACAACATCTTTATATTAATTTCAACAAGATATTAGCTTAAAACAATGGAATCAATCAACAATTTTAAACAACAATAAAATTAAATTCAAATCTATATTTTAGAATGGGTTACCCTGTAGTATTGGAAGTGTCTAACTTAACACCCCTAAAGTTTGAAACTCTCAAAAAACCTCCTAAACTTAGTTATTTTCACTCTTCTTTTTTATTAAAATGCACTCTTTTCTCTCAAATTTTTATTCTACCCGCATCCCTCCCTTTAACCCTCATCCCTCCCTTTAATGAGCGTGCTGGTGAAAAGGAAGGATGGGGGTAGAATAGGAATTTGAGAGACAAGAGTGCATTTTAGTAAAAAAAAAAAAAGGAGTGAAAATAGCTAAGTTCAGGGGGTTTTTTGAGAGTTTCAAACTTTAGGGGTATTAAGTTACACACCATAAATAGTACAGAGGGTCTAACTGTAATTAACCCTTTTAGGGTATGTTAAGTGAGTTTGGAACCCACTTGGATTGAATGATGAGAAATATGTGGATGTGGGTAGAAAGAGAGCTTCGAAGTGGTAGATCTATGATTTTTGGATTGATTCTTCTTCACTTTATTCTCCCTTTTCTTTTCTTTTATTTTTATGCACTGAATGATAGGAGAGGGTTGGCCGTAGAGTTGGATATCTATTTATAGATATTATAGTATTTTCATGTGTGGGATATTAATTCAATCATATTATCTAAATGGATGGAAAGTCATATCAATCAAAGGATTCTATTTTAAGTTATCCTCTCTAAGTCTAACTAATGAAGAGATTTTAATTCTATTTGGGTATCTAAATTATAAAAAAAAAAGTCCTAATAAATATAGGATGTTATTTAATGTAAGTATCCTAATTAAATATAATCATGTCAGTTAGAGAATCTTAACTAAATTTGGATTAGCTAATCATATAAGACAATTAAAATAACTCAACTAACTAAATTTAATTTAAATCTTAACCAAATAATCCAATTACTAATTAATAAAATCTGTTTTTTTCCCCTAAAAGTTATCACCCTGCTTTCGTTCTTTCACATCCATTATTCTCTTTGTTTCCTCAAGCAATACTCTCCAATCTCAAGGACTCCATCAGGCTTAACGATAAATTGGGAGGCATTGGTCCTTCACTGGTCTAAGGGGAGAGACTCCTTGTTGATTGACTGGTCCATCTGCTTAGCAATTCTCAAAGTTTTTACTCGCTTAGCAAATTCTTGAAGTTTTTACCAAATTATTGGAGCATTCTGATCTTTCATATCATTTGATAAGCTTGTGATCCGCTTGCCACCCAGTTGTGCAGCCCCTTGGCTTGTCGTAGCATTAAAATGCATGTTTGGTATGATTTTATGCCTACTTTTCTATAAATGGTGTTAATTATTGATGACAAATTTGATCGACTAAGTTTATTGAGCAATTTTTAGCACCACATTGAAAATTGGACTCGAGGAAGAGTTGAATAGGTGTGTGTCACTCGAGTGAATAGTCTAGATGCAAAATCTTGGATAAGTACCTCCAATGAGGCTTTCAAATAATAATGAAAACATAAAGAATGTGTACAATGCGATTTAATGAGATTCAGTTGAGATAGATCTTGAGCCTATGTTCTTAAGCAAAGAGGCGGTCATCCAGCTTAATTCTTTTTATGAAAAGAGAAATACAACTCACTTAAAGTATTATATTTCACTCAATACTTTTGTCTACAAGAACTTGGATTCGCAATAAAGATTCTTAGGGAAGAGAGAGCCTATCCCCCATCGTCAGAGGAGAGTTATTTATATATAAGATCTTGGATCCATAATAAAGTCTATTAATGGCAATTGATTTTAGAGCGAAAGCGGAATGAAAAAATTTCTATATATTTTCTTATCATTGAACTATACAATGAGCCATCATTTATAGGTGAAGGAGGCAATCAAAAGAATAATTACAGGATCTGTAATTGATACTAATTACATAAAATTAGAGATTTGTTAACTATTCTAAATTAGTTAAATCAAAGATTTGTCAACTATCCTAATTTAGAAAAAAATCTCAATATCTAATAGGAAAGTATCTCAAAATATTTTAGCATTATGATTATATCTCAATTATATCTCAGCATCCCCCTCAAACTCATGGTGGCGCCATAGAAACCAATTGGAGTTTGCTAACAAGTTCATTAAGACGACCAAGTGAGTGTGACTTAGTAAAAATATCAGCAAGCTGATCAGCAGAGGAAACGGAATACAAGCGAAGAGTGTCATCACTGAGATGATGCCTGATAAAGTGGCAGTCAATCTCAATATGCTTTGTGCGCTCATGAAAAATATCATTATGCGCAATCTAAATAGCACTCTGGTTGTCACAGTAGAGAAGAGAATGAGACAGCTGAAGGGCATCCAAGTCAGTCAAAACACGACACAACCATAGAAGCTCAGCAGTAGCATCAGTAAGGGCGCGATACTCGGCCTCAGTGGTAAATCGAGCGACAGTTATTTGTTTCTTACTTCGCTAAGAAATAAGACACGAACCAAATAAGAAACAAATACCAATGGTAGAACGACGATCTGTAGGATCACCAGCCCAATCAGCATAAGAATAACCTCGTAACTCAAGAGATGACTGAGATGAATAATGTAACCATGGAAAAGAGTGCCCTTGACATAGCGGAAGATTCGAATAACAGTAGCATAGTGAGGTGAGCGAGGCTCATACATGAATTGACTGACCAGGTGAACAGATAAGAAATATCAGAGCGAATAACTGTGAGATAAATAAGACTACCAACCAACTATTGATAGAGAGTTGGATCAGATAGAGGGACACCATCAGTAAGATTGAGCCTAGCATTATATTCCAAAGGGGTACTGGTAGTCTTGCTGTCGGTTAGACCAGTCCTGGATATAAGATCTGAAGCATACTTAGCCTGAGAAAAAGAATAACCATCCAAAAAAGATGTCACCTCAAGATCAAGAAAGTAACTGAGAGTGCCAAAATTTTTCATTTCAAAATGATGACCCAGAAAAACCTGAAGCGCACGAATACCAGCAGTATCATCACCAGTGATGATCATGTCATCAACATAGAGAAGTAGAAGGGTGGTGCCTGAGGCAGTCTTACGGATGAATAAGGCAGTGTCATAAGCACTGGCTACAAAACCTTGCTGTGTGATGACAGAGGTAAATTTGGCAAATCAAGCATGAGGAGCCTGCTTCAGACCATAGATCGCACGACGAAGGCAGCAAATCTTATGAGGAGGATGCTCATAACCAGAAGGAGCCTTCATATAAACTTCCTCAGTAAGATCTCCATTCAGAAATGTATTTTAACATCCATCTGAAATAATGACCAATACCGAACAGCAGCAACAGCAATCAAAGATCTAACAGAGGTAAGTAGAGCAACAGGAGCAAAAGTCTCCTCATAGTCAATACCATACTCTTGAGAGCAACCCAACGCAACAAGACGAGCTTTGTATCCTCAACTGAGCTATATGCCTGAGTCTTAATCTTGTTAACCCACTTACAACCCACTGTAAACTTTCCAGGAGGCAAATCCACCAAATCCCAAGTATGTGTCTTGGTAAGAGCATTTAATTCATCAGATATAGCTTGCTGCCAAAGAGGATCAGAACTAGTCTCATGATAAGAGTGAGGCTCATGAAGAGTAGCAAGAGCAGAGAAATAATGATAATCATGAAGATAGGAAGGAGTAGCTCTTACCCTATCAGAACGATGAGGTGCAATAACTAAGGAGGACTCAGCGGTAGAAGGTGGTACAGGTATACCTTGAAGAGAACCAAGTGATGATGCTGGATCCATAGGAGGAGCATGGTCATTGGAAGAGGCTGAGGATGGATCGTTAGAGGAGTTGGTATCACCTGTAGAAGAGTTAGTAGACTCAGAAAACAGAGTAATAGAGGGATCAGTGAAGACAGGGGAATGACTAGAGTGAACTAAGAGAAAGGAAGAAAGGGTAGTGAAGAACTTATGTTCCCAAAACTCTACATGACGAGAGATACGAAGACGTTTTATCATAGGATCATAACAACGGTATCATTTTGTTCAATGCCATAACCAAGAAAGCAACATAGTCTGAAACAAGGTTCTAACTTCGTTCGTTCCTGCGGGGGGAGAAGAACGAAGCAGGCACAACCAAAAACTCGAAGAGAGCTGTAATCAGGAATGGTACCATACAGCGGTTCAAGAGGAGTTTTGTTGTCAAGAATGGGTGAGGGGACACGATTGATGGTGTAGACAGCAGTAAGAGCAACCTCTCCCCAAAGACACTCAGGAAGCGAGGCAGAAATGAGGAGAGATCGAACGGTGTCTAAAATGTGACGGTGTTTACGCTCTGGTCGACCATTTTGTTGTGATGTATATGGACAAGAGCGATGAGAGAGAGTTCCATTTTGTTGCAAAAACTCAATGAAGGATTTTTCGTTATACTCCAGAGCATTATCAGAACGAAAAATCTTGATAGCACGAGAAAATTGAGTAAATACCATTTCGTGAAAGCATTTGTAAATTGCAAACAACTCAGAGCGCTTATACATAAGATAAATCCATATATAACGTGAAAAATCATCTACAAATATGACAAAGTAGCGGGAGCCCCCCTCGGTAGAAATTGGAGAAGGGCCCCAAATATCAGAATGAATAAGATCAAAAGGAGCAGAAGAAAAAGAGTCACTCGTATTAAAAGGTAAATGAGTTTATTTTCCAAGTTGACAAGAAAGACAATCAAACTTATCAAAAGTGACAGAACCAAAGAAACCACTACAGGCTAACTGCTAAATACGAGGTAAAGAAGTATGACCGAGACGAGAATGCCAAACGCTAGAGATGATGGCAAAGACAGATGAAGGGTAGTAGAAGGAATCTGCAAGTTCACCATTTCAAACATACGTCCAACTTTACGGCCTGTCCCGATGACCTGACCCGACCGAGGATCTTGCACATCAACACCACGAAAAGAAAAGTGAAGCTCAAAACCTAACTCAACAAGTTGGCCAACAGAGAGGAGATTCGATGATAACTTAGGAACTAAATAGGTATTATCGATAAAGATGTCGGAGATACAAATAAAATCAATATGGCTAACAAACATTGCAGAACCATTGGCAGTATAAATAATACGATTAGGATCTAGTGCAGATTTAGTAGAAAAAATAGTGGGATCATAAGTCATATGATTATAACAAGCAGAATTTATAAACCAAGAAGAAGTACCTGGAGTGACAAATAGTACAGTAGATGAACGAGACAAAACCTGATGCAATATCAGCAGCAGTGATCGAAGTAGACTGAGAAGAAAACTCAGGAGTAGAGGGATTAGTAGAGACAACAGCAGCAGCCTGTTGGAGGGAACCACGAGAGTCTCGTGCCTTTTTTTGTTGCAACTAGAAACAATTAGTCATCAAGTGACCACTTTTCTTGCAATACCGACAAAATAACATTTAAGGAGATTGTGAGTGTGGAGCAGATCATTGGGAGGAAGCTGAAGAAACAGCAGCTAAAACAAGATCGGGAGACTGTAGCTTCATAGTAAGGCGACGATGCTCCTTGGAAATTAACTCAGAAACAGCAAGATCCATGGTAGGAAGTGGTGTACGATGAAGAAGGGCTGCCCGAGTGGACTCAAAGTCATCGCGAAGAGCCATCATAAAATGTATGAACTTGCAGCGGTCCCGATATCTTACAAAGAACTCGATGTCTGCAGCACAATGAAGTTGGGGTTCAGCAGTAGTCAACTGATCCCAAAGAAGAGCGACTTGAGAGTAAAATTCAGTAATAGACTGACCAGATTCTTGACGCATCTGGTAAAATTTTGTCTCAATCTAAAACTGAAGAGAAGCATCATTGCAGTAGTCGTATCGAGCAACCAAGAAATCTCATGCAGTTTTTGCATTCTCGAGCCTGGGTAGAAAACTGTTAATAGATGGATTGATGTATTAACAATCCACTGCAGAATTTTACTATGAATGCTCTCCTAGTCATCCACGCGAGTAGCATAATCAGCGGCGGACTCATCCTTAGCACAAACAAGCTTAGGAGAATTCTCAGAAACATAACACCACAATTTTCTTCCTTTGAGAAAAAGTTTCATATTGGAAGCCCAAAGAGTATAGTTGGTTCCATCCAAAACAATATCAAATGGACGAACAATATCTTTTTGGGAAGACATTTTGGAACAGATATGCCAAACTCAACTTCTAAAAAATCAATAAAAAATAAATCAGCGTTCGAAAAAGCCAAATCTGATTGTACAACAAAATTGACCAGGACAAGTGGGGCTCACGCGTTGAATAAGAGAGGTGCGTAAAGACCACTTGTAGAGACTTCACACGGTGCGTGAAAGAGCTTGTCAAGTCCGATAGCTCTGATACTATGTTGAAAAACCCTTCCACTGCACCAAAACTCTGAAGTTGTAGTGAGGATTGAGGAAAATTATTTTATATTTTAACACACCCCCGCAGGTTGAAGACCCATTTTTGGGTAGAAATCTGGGCTTTAACGCAGCGGTATAATTTTTTTAAAATCCGCAATTAAATGCGTGCCCAGCAGGAATCGAACCTGGGTTGCTCTGATACCATGTTGAAGAAAATAGAGTGAAAGCGGAATGTATATTTTCTTATCATTGAACTGTACAATGAATCATCTTTTTATGGGTGAAGGAGACAATCAAAAGAATAATTACAGGATCTGTAATTGATACTAATTACATAAAATCATATATTTGTCAACTATCTAAATTAGTCAAATCAAAGATTTGTCCTAATTTAGGAAAATACCTCAATATCTAATAGGAAAGTATCTCAAAATATTTTAACATTATAATTATATCTCAATTATATCTCAACAAGTAGTAAATTATACTTGGAGTAGAATTTTTTATTCTTCATCCAGAATAAGGTTTTCTTGTACTTTATATCTCTATTTTTGAAGATAGGTTTCTTATCCTTGAAAATTCACTTTTCTTTTATATTAGAGATTCTAATATATAGTTAATATGTCATAATTGGATAAAAAAGAGAGTTTCAGTTTGACTCTATCTTATTAGAGACTGAATTGTTGGGAAAAATAATAATATCCTGACTTGTATGTAAACAATATGTTAGTTATAAGTAAATTAATAAGCCATATATGACATACAATATTTATGTGAAAAATCCTTACGGAAAAACCACGGAATAGTCAAAGAGCGAATTCTACTATTACAAATAAATAGTACAATCTTTCGAGTCTTGCCCAGAGAGCTCAAGAATATACAGAAAATAGAGAATGATACAATAGTATCTCCAACACGAAAGAAATTTCTAACCTTGTTATAGAACTATAATCTGCAGTAGAAGCACTAGACTAACACTATGATGGATACCACCTGAAGAGAGTATCCCACAAAACACACCAAGTTTCTTCTCTTCTCTCTTCCTTTCTCTATCTTCTCTTCACTCTTCTCCTTCTTGAATAGATTTGGATTTTATGATAAATGAAATCAATTAATGAGCACATATTTATAAGTTTAAATTATAGTGTGAAAACATGATTATTTTTCAACATTGATGGACTATATTTTTCATATATTTTACTATTTCACCAACCATTTAACTATGCCACCTAATTATACTTCACCTATTATCCTCTTAATTTCTCCCACATAATCCATTTTTGGGTTGGATTAACTCTAACAATCTCTCCCTCCAATTCAAAAGGGGATTAACTAAAATTCTACTTAGAGTCCATACTAGCTATCTTCCGACAAAAGTCCTGCTTCTCTCTAGGTAACTTTTTTGTCATCATATCTGCTCCATTTTCGTCGATATGAATTTTTTCACGCTGCAATAATTTTTCATCAAGTATATTTCTAATCCAGTGATACCTCACATTGATGTGCTAAAATTTAGAATAAAAACTTAGATTTTTGCTGAGATGAATGATACTCTGACTGTCACAATAGACTTTGTAGGTACTTTGTTTTATACATAGTTCTTGCAAAAAACGTTTCATCCATAATATCTCTTTGCAAGTTTCTGTAATAGCAATATACTCAGTCTCTGTAGTTGACAAGACAACACATTTTTACAACTTAGATTGTCAAGATACAGCTCCCCCTGCAAAAGTAATAAAATAACCAGATTTGAGTCAATATCTCCTGCCATATCTGTATCAGTGTAACATGTTAGTACTGACTTAACTCCTGTAAAGTAAATACTTATTTTGGACGTTCCTCTTACAAACCTTAATATCCACTTAACTGCAGCTCAATATTCTTTACCTAGATTTGTAAGAAACCTACTGACAATATCAATTGCATGTACTATATCTAGTCTAGTACATACCATTGCATACATTAGACTACCAACAACTGAATCATATGGAACTCTTCTTATTTCTTCTGTTTCCTTCTCGCTTTTGGAATATTACTCGAAGTTTAGTTTGAAGTGTCCTGTAAGTGAAGTACCAAATAGTTTTGCTCTGTCAATATTAAATCTTTTTAGTATTTTATTGATATAGGTCTCCTATGGCAACCATAACCTTTTGATATTCATATTGTGAGATATATATATTCCCAAAATTTATTGTATTGCTCCCAAGTCCTTCATGGTAAATAATTTGCTTAAATCCTTCTTAAACTTATCAAACTTGGACATGTCTTAACAATCAATATGATATCAACATAGAACAATAGTACAATGAAATCACCATCATATTTTTTTATGTAAACACAATTATTTGAATCTATTCTCTTACAGTCATGATCCACCACAAATGAATAAAATTTCTTTTACCACTGTCAAGATGCTTGTTTTAATTCATTTAAGCTCTTTCTCAACTTGCAGACCATATATTCTTTGTCTTTGACTCTAAAAGCTTCAGGCTGCTCCATGTAGATCTCTTCCTCTCGATTACTATGATGAAAAGCTATTTTCACATCAATTTGTTTGATCTCAAAGTCAAGATTTGCAGCTATTCTAAGGACGACATGAATTGATGGCATTGAAAATTTCTTCAAAGTCAACTCCTTGTTTTTGGCCAAAACCCTTCACAACTAATCTTGCTTTATACATTGGTTGTTATTGGAAAAATTTTCTTTTATAAGAATCATCATTCATATCCTCAAATATAAGCTAAAGAAGAATTAAAACATAGCTTTTACATTGTTGTGTTTTATTTTCCAAATGAGCCAAAATGCGATTCGCGAATAAAACTTAAGTGTGAATCTCTTTCACTAGATTTGTAGACTTAATAATATAAAGGGGACCCGCAGGGTCTCATCATAGTGTCTGAGCATACTATGCAAGTAGTGAACATGTCATCACATCGAAATGCAAATCTAAAGTTTGATAGCTGCATTCCGATTGTGATTCAAAGGAAATGCAAATGTAAAGTTTAAGATTCGTATTCCGATTGTGATTCAAAGGAAACGTGAATCTAAATTTTGAGATCTACGTTTTGGTTGTGATTCAGAGGAAACGCAAATTTAAAATTTAAGATCCGCGTTTCAGCTACGATGCAGAGAATTTGAAACGTTGGTTACAAATTCTAAAAATTTAATACAAATTCACCAAATCGAAAGATGGAAAATTAATTCTCAGAACGTGAAGGCTAATAGTTGGACAGTTATATCAACTCAAGAGTCTCCAAATCTCTATAAATAGTAGAAGTTTAGGTGGAAAAAGGCATCTGGAGATCAATATTACAGAGAGAGTCATTCTCCATCCAAGTGTTGATGCTACCAAAAATTCTAAACATTTTCCAACTAAAATTTTGTGCGGAGTGTCAACGAAAAACAAGATCATCTTCCATAGCTACTATATAACTTAGTTTTAAATAAAGAAGGAATTAGATTTTCCTCATCTTCTGTAAATGGAAAACCGTTTGAATTGTAATATTTTATTAAGAATTTTCAATAAAGAATTATTTTTAATTTTTCATGGTGAACAGAAGTTTGACGACTCCGCTGGAAAAACCTATAATCTTTGATGATAAGATTGTAGCTCAATCCGATAAAATTCTAGTTGGCAACATGGTCGAGTCACTCGTTATTGAGTTCGATCAAGAGATGTATGAAGAATTCCTCTAATCTGGTCCTAGCAGCCCTAGCTTCTTACGAAAATACCGTAAGATTTCCAACAACTCACCCTCCAAGGAGTTTCAAAGACGTCAGTCTTATCAAAGGACTCTTCAAATTAATCTGATCTCAAAGGAGAATCATCTCCTTCACCAGCACAAGACTTAGGGTCTACTCTACCTAAGGCCTATGTTGATCTCAAGAGGAGGGATGAGGATCTCCATAACAGCAAAGGAAAACGACCATTCTCTGATTATTAAGAAGATGATTCAAAAAATAAAGTTTCTCTCACCTACACAATGAGAAGGAACTTAAGAAAAAGTAAGGCTCGCGCTTTTTGCAGATCTATCAAACAAAAAGAAACTATTGAACTACAATCACGAGGACCTCCAGTTCAAGTATGGAGACCAAAAAGTAAGGTAGTGGTTCCAGACAGAAAGAAAGATCAAGAGGCAGATGGGTTCGTTTGCGTTTCGTATATAAAGCGTCATACACCCACCAACTTCATTTATGATTCCAAATGCAGAGTTAACATCCGCATTTCACAAAATAGATGAGGGCCCCACTCTTGTGCCCCAGGAACAAGATGCGATTTTCAAGATTGCATTTTCACAGATAAATACAGATCTCAAACTCGCGTATTAATAGAAAAGTGTGGATTTCAAAATCACATTTCTAAAGAAGAATCAACCTCTAAGGTTCATGTTCCAGTTTCATCAAAAACTCATTCCTCCACCGCTACAGCTAAAGTGAAATTAGCTACAGGAATTTTTAAGAGAATAGAGACTCCTATTCCAAAGAGATCATTTGGAGGCAATACTGTTTCCACTAATCAGACAAAGAGTTCCAATACAAGAGATCTCAGGGAACTTCTCAACAAAAAGAGAGAAGAATCCCGAATGTCTCAATGTTATTGTGAATAATTAATCAATGCAGTGTTATTGCATTGTCACTGTATAGTGGCTCCTGCCAAACAGTCAATTTTTAATTGACTTATAGCGTCTTCACCTCAACCATAAAAACGAAGACGATGTAACAAACAAGAATTTTCCGAACTAGAATACCCTAAAGTTTCATCCAATATGATAAACTTCAGGGGGAAAAAGAAGGAGAAGAAAACAAAGAGTTTTTCCAGAATGGATTCTTCCGACTCTAAACACTCTTTAGGCTTGAAGAGTGTATTTAGTAAGATGTAAGGTGTGTTTCAGAATACCCATCTCAAGAAAGGGGTAATAGTGTCATTAGATTACAGACAAATAATTAGAATCTCTTCTGATTAAGAAGACATATTAAATTCAGCTATGACCGAATCCCAGACGTCGGACTCATTCTTTAACGATTCTGCATTTGCACATATGGCACAAGGAACTCCAGAAGAGTTCATGAGGAGGATTGATGAACAAGACAAAACCATCGAACAACAGCAAAATACTATCAATGAGATCAGAGATATGTTTTATGCATTGCTTGAGTTAGAAAGAGAAAGAAAGAAGGATAAAGGAGAATTTTCTTCTAAAAGTCCTCACAATCTGAGGAACGATAAAGGGAAGAATACAGAAGATGAATCTCGCAATCCTCCTAGAAATGATAATGAAAATAATGAAGATCGTCGCGAAGAAGAAGATAATCGTTTCGTACACTCCCATCACCAAGGAGTTGTTTTTGTTTCCCCCTATAACCACATTATTCCTCGGGCATACTCATTGACAAACTCATGTTTTAATAATGTTGCTGAATATAGTGCCCTAATGATTGGTCTGAGAATAGCCAAACTGCTGGGGTGAAGTATTTAGAAGCATACGGAGATTCTTAATTTGTCATAAATAAAGTTAGGGGAGAAAATTAAGTTAAAAATGAAGATCTCTTGTCATATTACTAAGCAGTAATAAAAATGACTGATAGTTTTAATGACTTTTATATCAGTCATGTACCGCATCATCAGAATAGCTATGCAGACTCACTAGCCTCCTTGGCAGCCACTCTAGCATTACCCAAAAACGCCAGCAAACGTATAACAGTGGAAAGTAAAGAGTTGTTTTGCCCGAAAAAAGAGCTTGAAGCGGAATTAAATTCAGAAAAGAAACAAGAAGCAGATAAAATATATGCTCTTGAGTCTAATCTGGAACCAAGAGATTAGTGATTTCCTTACATAAATTATGTTCTTTATGGAATATTGCCAGAAAACCCTAAAGAAGCAGCAACAATTCGAAGAAAAATTGTTCGATTCTATTATAATGCCGAACTTCAGACATTATATAGAAATTTTTATGATGGAATTTTACTTCATTGTCTTTCAAACAAAGAAGCTCAAGAAGCACTTGAAAAAGCTCATGGTGGCATCTGCGGAGCATATCAATCAGGACCAAAACTTTGGGATAGACTCTGAAAAATAGGTTATTACTGGCCCAAAATGATGACAGACATAGTTATTTATGCTAAAAATGTAAAAGCTTGTCAAATATATGTAGACTTCATATATCAAGCTCCGGAGTATCTTAACCCAGCGGCTACATCATGACCATTTGAACAATCGGGAATGAACATTATTCGATCAATTTCTCTGCCATCAATGAAAGGTCATCAATTTATATAAGCCATATCATATTACTTCTCAAAGTGGACTGAAGTTGTTTATTTAATTGAAGTAAAGACATCATATGTAATTAAATTCATCAAACATCATGTGGTATACCGCTTTGGAGTACCTAGGAGAATTATTCATGATAACGGACCTTAGTTTGTGAGTCAGTCATTCTCCAGACTTTGCAACAAATATAGGATTGAAAATGTGGGTTCGTCTTCATACTATTCTGCAGCCAATGGTTTGGCAGAAACCTTCAAAAAAACTATTGTGAAGCTCCTTAAAAAATTTGTTTTTTCCAACCAATAAGATTGGGATGAAAAGCTTGACGAATATCTTGGGGCCTATTAAACTACTGTCAAGACTCCTACCAATGTACGCTGTTTTCTTTGGTGTATGAGTCTGAAGCAGTGTTACCTTTGGAGATCCAAATTTCTTTATTACGGGTTGCATTAGCAACTAAAATGACGTAAGAGGAAAGATATCTATAGAGACTTTTAGAGTTGGAAGCTCTTGATGATAAACATCTGGAAGTTCAACAAAGTATTGAACTTTCCAAGTATGGATTTTCAAAACCTTCAATAAAATGGTCAAGCAGAGAGCTATAAGAAAGGTGATCTGGTCCTTTCAATAAGAAGACAATCATAACTAATCAAAAATTCAAAGGAAAGTTCCAGCCAAGATGAGAGGGACCCTTTGTCATTGGTACAGTCTACTCTAATGGTGCATATTGATTGGAGAAACTAAATAGTGACAAAACAATAATGCCAATCAATGAAAAATTATGAAGAAATATTATTCCTAATGAAAGGCTAACTTTCAACTGAGAGGAAAAATCCTAAACTATTCAAAGAGTTGGATAGATCGTATAAAAATAGCTTACGTAATAATAAGAGGTAATCAGTTCAAAGATTGAGTGGTTGAGAGACATATCTTCTTCTACAACTCTTATATCTCCAACTGGTACCGGGAAAAAGAGACACTATTATCTACAAAGCAGGACCAATTCGTCCACCAATCAAATGGAGCTCATCTGCAACGAGTTCATTTCCACCAAGTTTTAGCATGGTGCAGTTAATATTTTGCAGTCCGCTACTTCATCAACTTCCCCAATGGAATACAGCGAATGAAGATATGTTAGCTTGTCGCAAACACGTAACTCTCCACATCAACAGGAGCACTAAATGAATCCTACGTCTATATAACTAAAGATAGAGAAAAGTTTAGCACGTCGACAACTCCACAATACTGGGGGCAAAAAGCATGAATTGCCCAATGCCATTAAGATAATGGGAAGAGAACAAGTTTCTCGCCAATCCTATCGTGATGGGGATAAAAAATATGAATTACTCTAACTTGCTATGGTTTGGAGAAGAGGAAAATTTGGTATTTAAAATCCAAATGAAATTCTCGACAACTCATCTGCTCAGGGGAATAGCATGACTAGTCTAATGCAAACGGCGATTGGTAAAGACTGATCAAATTCGTTTATAGCTGGGGGTTTGCTAAAAATTCCATGAATCTGTCATGTTAAGATCTTATCTCTGACAGATCCTAAGTTTTCCTCTACCAAAATCTGTTTTTCAGAACCAAGAGAGTTTAAAGTGTGGATCTCACAGAATCACGTTTTGTCCCTAAAGAAGACAACTAAAAGTGTGGATTTCACAAAATCACATTTTGTCCCTAAAAGAAGACAACTAAAAGTGTGGATCTCACAAAGTCACGTTTTGTCACCTAAAGTGTGGATCTTTTGACTCAAAAACAAAATTTTCCTTCCACCAAATTTGCTAAGTTAAAAATTATCTCTGACAAATAAAATTTTCTTTCCTCCAAAATTTTCCTAAGTTAAAAATTACCTTTGGCAAATAAAAAGTTTATTTCCTCTAAATTTGCTAAGTTAAAAATTATCTCTAGTAAACAAAATTTTCTTTTCTCCAAAATTTTACTAAGTTAAAAATTATCTCTGGTAAACAAAAAATTTTCCTCCTCCAAATTTGCTAAGTTAAAAATTACCTCTAATAAACAAAATTTTCTTTCCTCCAAAATTTTGCTAATTTAAAAATTATCTCTGGCAAACAAAAAATTTCCTTCCTCCAAATTTGCTAAGTTAAAAATTACCTATAGCAAACAAAATTTTCTTTCCTCCAAAATTTACTAAGTAAAAAATTAACTCTGGCAATCAATATTTCTCTTCCTCCAAATTTACTAAGTTAAAAAATATCTCTGATAATTTAAAATTTGTTATACTACAAGTCACTAAGCAGCGAAGATCATAATTTGTTCGGGAAAATTAATAGTTACTTCTATCTTGATTCAAGAAAATTGTTCATTTGTGGCAAAATCTATTTGGGTGTTTGTATAATGACTCTATATTGTCAAGTTATTGATTAGCTCTAAATAATATTTTGAAGAGTCAACAATCATCAAGTTAATATTTACCTCCGATCATTATTATCAAAATCATTCATCAAGTTAACAGTTACCTCTGAATAAATGACAACAAAAACCTTTGATTTCCGTAAAAAAAAACTTTATTCATTATCAATTTGATATTATAAAGAGTTCCTTGACATCATAAAATGAATGTAAAGAGCATTGAAATTTTTCGTCAACATCTATAATGGGATTGTTTTAACAAGAAGCTTGCTTCTGTAGTTTCTTCTTGCTGATGGTTCAAACTTTCAAGTTGGTTCACTCAGTCATAATCAAAATCGTCAGTGACTTAATTAGTTCAAATCTGGATGTACCAAATGTATGTTTCCAAATATATAACTTATGGAACTACTGAAATTGGGAGTTGCTGACAACTATTTATCATCATTACCTTAAGAATGATAGGCGGTAGGAAATTAACAATATCACATACCCAAAATATTTTTTCTCATTAAAAGTATATATGAGATCTTCTGGTTCTCCAAAGATATTTAAAAAATTTGAGAACTAGACGGGTGTGGGTCATTATTAAGGAAAATGATTAGGGTTATATCTTGCAACAAGATCTAGAACTTTGTCAAAAAAAACATAGAAGAAAATATATAAACTATGATTGTCACAAGAAAACTTACCATATTTAAGGAAGATGATTAGAGTCATAAGGATCTTTTCAATGGGATATTCCTTTTTTAATAAACTTGGCAGAAAACTATGCACAAATAGACCAACATTATTTGGAGGTCTTATAACATGCCAACCCGAGTCCATTGCCTCAATCAAGGAAAAGGAAGAAAAACAAAACTCCATGATAGATTTGGTTTTAGAGAAGAGCTTTAGAAAGTAGAAAGTTCAGAAGAATTCTCAAGTCAAGATAGATTTTTGAAGAAAGTCCTTTATATAGAGGATTTCATGATCACAATCTTCGTCCAAGAGATTTTATAGGCGAAATCTTCAGTTGAGATCTTTGACTCGAGTTTCAATAAGATTTATTATTATTGCATGGGACGCTTAGGTATCTGCACCAAAGGAAATAAGATCTTCGGTTAAGATTTTCGATTAGAATCCTGTCATTAATGGATGCATGTAGCACTTAAATCTTTGCGCTAAAAAGTCAATTAAGTTGATGGAAAGTCATTCTATATATGTAAACCCGCAGATTTAACTTAGGGTTACACTAATATGTAAATCCGCGAATTTTAATGCAGGGTTACACTTATATGTAAACCCGTGGATCTTAATGAAAGATTGCACTTATCGCAAATCAGAGTTCAGAATCTTATTCATACACAAGCTCATAGAGTCTGACCAAGAGTGTCAAACTCGTGGATTTGAACTTAGAAGTTATAAATGCACGAATCTAAATGCAAGGTCGCATTTCTTATACAAACTTGCGGATCTAGATGTAGAGTTGTAATTTTTAGCACAAAGTCAAGTCTGATAGCAAATTTGTCAAAATTAGGTTCAGAGACATGCGAAGATTAATTAAGCTCAAAGTTTCAATGAGATGACAAACAGAAATTGTTCCAAGTTTTATTATCAAATTTAAGATTACAAAATTTTTTTGGACAAAATCATAAGGAAATATTACATCCATGAGACTAACTTGAGTTTGCATCATCAAAATGAGAAGATTACAAGATCTCCTTGGACAATATTAAAAAACATTATTACAACTTAATAGTTTAAGAGAGCCTTGATCTTTTCTTCTGCATCACTAATCTCCAACTGAATAGTCTCATAAGCCTAAACAGCAGCCTGCCTATACAATTCCTCATCACTGACAGTTATGTTGCCCCTTGAAGCAGATTTCAGGGCTTTCAATTTTGCTTCATCAGCCAAAAGAGTTTTGATTACGCTATCATGCTATCTTGATAAATCAGTAAGGTTCTTCTCAAACTCTTTGGAGATCTTTTCAAGAAAAGCCTGAGTCGTAGCGATGGTTTCTTGAGTTTTGACAATAGCTGCATCATGGCCTTTAGCAGTTGTGGCAGTATTTTCTATCTGAGAAGTTAAAGATTGGCTTGTTAATTGGTTTCTGTCAACACAGACCTGACAAGCATCAGTTTTTTCTTTGATCTCCTTTTGAAACTTTAGTTGTTCCTCCATCAATTTCTAGAAAGTAGCCTCAACTATTTTTGTCTTATCTGCGCTGTAGATTTATAACAAAGAGTCAGTATGATTTTGAAGTTGAGTTACTTTGAGTCTATAAGGAATTGCTTTTTCCTCTCCACTAATACTTGATATGCCAGCTACGTAAATATTAAGGACTTTGGCAATTGAGGAGAAAGAACTCCCTTTAGAATCTTGACAATGCAACAATCCAGAAAATCAAAAAAAAAACTTTAATGGTATGCTGAAGCAAGTCGTCTTCAAGAGCATCAACTTCTGCATAATTTGCTGCAGAAGAAGTAGTTGTAGTAGAAGCAGTAACAATAGTGGATGTGACATGTACTACACTCTGAAATAACGAAGTAACAGTTTTAGTAAGGGCAGCAACCTCAGCTGGTGCAGTAGCTTCAGCTTCGACAGGAGCAACAGCCTCAGTAGCTTCAGCATCGACAAATACAGCAGCTTCAGCAGACACAGTAGTCTCATTGGCTTGTCAGAGGCAGCAGTTGCAGCAATTCCAAATACAACTTTAGGTTGAACTTCGATATCAGTAAACGAAGTACCACCTGTAGGTACATACTCCAAAGTTGGAATAGAGGGAATCATTTCTATAAAAAAAAAAAGAGGAAATAGTTAAAAAATAATGATGATGAAAGAAATGGGAGATCATGAAAATGATTTAAGTTTAGAATAAACCTTGAGGTTGGGTACTGGATTCTCCAGGCCCATATACTTCAGCTCTCTCTTCTGCTGTCAGAAAGATGTATTTACCATGGTCTAACGAAGGAGTAGAAGAGCGAATAGCATCACTATCAATATCATCAGCAGCATCATCATCACCATCATCATTAGGGTCTCCTAAAGGAGGTATTGCTGTTGAAGAAGAGGCTGGCACACGGGTCTCTCCAACGATTTGTACATCATCATAATTAGTGACCTGAGTTATTGAAAGGAGTGCAGCAGCAAATGAAGGTTCAGTTATAGATGTAGTAGAAGGAACCTTGTGGTGGGGTCATTTGGAAAAATAGGTCCTTGACTCGAGCACTTTTTAGAAGAATGAGGAAGCAAATCCGCATCATCATCCTCTTCTTGTTCCCCTTCAGCAGTTCCAGGAGTCGAACTAAGCACTGCTGCACCAATTTCAGCCAATACAATCTCTGAAATGATTGGCAAGTCACTAAGAGTCTCAATCTCTTCCGCTTATAAGTAATTTTCTGAGGAGGAGATCCTGACTTAAAAGACGTTCCCTTTGCCATAGAAGAAGGAGAAGCTGGAATGGTGAGAGATACAGGATGATCCATTGGGACTATTGCAGTACCTTTATCACCCCTTAAGTCAAATCCTTCAAAATCATACTCTAGTCCAAAATCCTCTATTCCAACCACTTTAGTACTGTCAGCTTCTCTCTTTTGAGCATACCATGCTCTAATGTCTTTCAAACAAGTGATACTCACGTCAAAATTATGAGGCACGGAATGAACAGCCGAATACCATTTACAAAAATCAAAAGTCATGGATGAATTTGGAGTCCTGAGGGGAAGATTAAACTTAGACTTTATACCACCAAAGATGAAATGAAACCAAGCTCTAACTCGCTTAAATAGATTCCCAATAAAGTTCATGTCCGTATTCGGATTTTCAATATACAATTGATCATATCCAAATTATCGAGAGAAACGGCTTGGATAGTAGGATTCAATATAATAATGATTCTCTAAGTGGAGTACCAGGTGCCCTGGACGAATGCTTATCAGCCACCAGAAACACCAAGGAGACAGTGGTGAACTTATCAACACCGGCTACGTCTGCGAATTCATCACCATAGTCAATATTTGAAAAGTAAGGGAAATACTTGTATAGCTAATAGTTGGAATAATTTCGAGGTGTTCTACGGATCGCAGCCATAAAACCTCCTTTCCTTTGCGATTTCTCATAATGTTGAACTTTGGGAGAACTTAAGTTTGTTTAAGTATTAATTGGACTCATCAATGAAGGATAGTGCAGAACTATCCAAGCGATTAAATAGGTATATGGAAGTTCCACCTGCGGATTTGGAGTCTTGACAATTAAGTTTCCATTATCATCATTCTATTTCTTGATGTTACAAAATTTATCAACCATTTTCCTCAATCCACTTTGGATTCCATAAACCATTGCTAGAAATAAACTAAGTGGATGGACAAATGCAAACAAAATTGTCGGGTACCACTCTGACTGATAGAGCTTCTTGTAGTGCTAATGGAACCACGCATCTCTTCAGCCATAACATCAAAAAATCTGCCAACAAAGCAGGATCTAATAAAAATTGTAAGGCCTGTTAATGGAAACTCTCAAAAGATGTCCCTGCCTTGACGACATCCTCATTTAAATGTATGCATCTATTCCACAGCGAATAATTCTTTCTTCAACCTTTTGCTCAGAAACTGGAGAAAAACAAGTGAAATCAGGATTGTTTTTCACGAACTTGGGGAAAAGATACTGCAACCACTTATTTTGCTTCACGTTGCGAGCATTTGACATGTGAGACAAATATGATAGTGGCAAAGCAATTCCCAATAAGTATCATAAATCATAGGATCCTGAACTTTCAGTAAATGGAGTTCTTCTCCTGTGCAAACATATTCTTCATAAGGAATATCTCCTATGGGTAATCCTGAAATCTCATGCATCACATGGAGGGCAAACCCTAGTTCACCACAGGGTGTAAAGAAAGTACAAATAGCAAGGTTATACATTTCCAGTAAGGTAAAGGAATGAAATCGATTAGGAAAAATTCCATATTGAACCGCCCTTATAGCACGATAAAGATTTATGTGATTCAACTGATCCACAAAAGCCCTTAAGAAGAAACTAGTTAAAGTCGCCAATGGTCCCTTTGAAGAACAATGAATCCACCCAATGGGACGAAAATCCTGAACTGGGAATTATACCAGTGCATCAACAAATCGGTGTAAGAAAGTTTAAGCAATCACCAGAGTTTCACCCAAAGAGAGGTCTTGCTTAAAGGATCTTGGAAATAATCCAAGAACGTGCTTTCCATTAGAACGAAGGAATGCACCATGTGCATTAAATCCACCTAGCAAAACCCCCTTTTGCAGTTTGTTTAAATGCCAATCCATGGATCTAACAATAGAAAGGGATTGGAGATACAAGAACGGGTAAGACTTCTCCATATCAAGACGAAACAAGTTACGACCATTAATTTGACGAAGCCATTTATATTCCCCATCATCTAAACAGTAATCAGGGATTGGGACATGATCACCAAAAAAGAAAGGAAACTTGTTCAATAAAATCCTATCCTTCCCCTCAAAAGGAGCAGTCATCATGAGTTCCCGCAACGTAGGATAAGTAGGGTTCAAGATCCTGCTCTTTCTATCTCGTCCATTAGATGTTGCACAAGTAAGAAAAACTTTAAGGAGTCTAAACTGTTTCTCACTATCATATCCTTATATATGACCAAAATAGTAATCTTTCGGCCAAGGATTTGAAGCATAATTCACTGCATGAGGAGAGACAAGAATTAAAATAAAATTATGAGAAAGTAGATTCTCTCTCAAAATCAAAACATAGACTTCAAGTCTGATATGAAGTAAGGAAATCACCTCCAACCAGAGGCTCTTGCCAAACCACTATGGCGCCAAAGACAGCTTGATGATTTTGGGAGCCACTACCAGATGGACTAAAGGTTGAAGTCTTTTTTGTTATCTTCTTGAAAGTTTTTAAGAAAATTTGATGCAAAAGAAGTCCGGAGAAATTTGAGGGTGAAAAGGAGCTTGAAGATGAAGGGTCTTGAAAGATTGAAGAAAATTCGGAGTTCAAATTTTTCAGAAAGTGTTAAAAATACTCTAATGATGAGTCTGAAATTTTATAGCAGATAATTTGATGGACGAAATCTTTGACCCAAATCTTGTAAGAATCCCCTCATTAATGAATCTCAGAGAACGTTTTGATCTCTACGCCAGAAAAAGTGATAACATTCTGGATATACTGCATAAAGTGCGAGATCCGCAGCTCTAATACAAAGTCATCCTCTTTTCAAAAGTGCGAGATCCATGGCTCTAATACAGAGTTGTGCTCTTTTCAAAAGCGCGAAATCTGCAGTTCTAATATAAAGTTGTGTTTCTTTTCAAAGATCGCAATTTTCAAGAACAAACTCACACTGTTAAAGTTGTATTTTGCCAAGTTATCCAAAGTCTTTCAAAACACCTCCAAAACTATAGAGTTTCAAGAAATTTGGTGGGGGTTTTATTGGCGAAATCTTCTTTTACAAGTATCATCTTTCAATCCGCGAATATAAGCTAAAGAAGAATTAAAACATAGCCTTCACAGAGTTGTATTTTATTCTCCGAACGAGCCAAAATGTGATTTGCAAATAAAACTGAAGTGCAAATCTCTTTCTCTAAATTTGCAGATTTAATAATAAAAGGGGCCCCGCAGGTCTCATCATTGCATCTAAGCATACTATGCAAGCAGTGAACATTCCATCACACCGAAACGCAAATCTAAAGTTTGAGATCCGCATTCCGGTTGTGATTCAGAGAAAATATGAATTTAAAGTTTGAAATCAGTGTTGATTGTGATTCAAAGGAAATGCAAATCTAAACTTTGAGATCCGCATTTTGGTTACGATTCAGATAATTAAATATGTCGATTACAAATTCTAGAGATTTAATACAAATTCACTATATCAAAAGACAAAAAACTAATTCTCAGATCGCGGAGGCCAACAGTTGACAATTACATCAACTCACGAGTCTTCAAAACTCTATAAATAGCAGAAGTTTAGGCGGGAAAAGGCATCTGGAGATCAATATTACCGAGAGAGTCATTCTCCATCCAAGTGATGGTGCTATCAAAAACAATAAACCTTTGCCAACTAAAATTTTGTGCGGAGTATCAATGGAGAACAAGATCATCCTCCATAGCTACTATATAACTCAGTTTTAAATAAAAAAAAATTAGATTTTTCTCATCTTCTGTAAACGGGAAACCGTTTGAATTGTAATATTTTATTGAGAATTTTCAATAAAGAATTATTTACAATTTTTCATGGCGAACAGCTGTGAGTTCTTCTCTTCAGTCTTTATCTTAAACACCCACTTATTCTTTAATGCCTTCCTTCCATTTGATAATTTTACCAAATCCTAGGTATGATTCTTGTGCAAAGAATCCATTTCCTCTTTCATACCTTTTAGACACGTAGTTTTCTGACTACCTTTTTATATTTTTTGGTAACTTTCTACTTCATCTGCATCGGTAACTAGGATATACTCATTAGCTGGGTGCCTGGTAAAAGGATAATAGTCTCTGGCAAACCGCCTTAACTAAGACGCTATTAACGGTTGTATTGTAGTGAATTGCTCTCTCTATCTTCTCCTTGAATAGAAGTATTAATATCTGCTTGATGTTCTCGCACTTCATCATTTGTAACTGGAGAAGGAACTGGATCCAGATTTACAACTTCTCTTGTTAAAAACTGCATTGTTGCTTTCTTCTTGATATATTCGATGGTCTGATCTTCAAGAAAAATCACATCTCTATTTCTTATTACCTTCTTGTTTTCTAAATCTCATAACCTGTAGCTAAACTTTTCATCTACATAGCAAGAAAAATACATTGTTTTATCTTACCATCAAGTTTTGATCTTTCATCTTTAGGAATTTAAACGAATGCACGGTAGTCAAATACTCTCAAGTATTTATAGAAGACTTTCTTTCCTGTCTACACCTGTTCTGGCACATCACCTTTTAAAGAAGTTGAGGGTGATAAATTAATTAGGTTTATCGCAGTTTTTAATATCTCCTCCCAAAAGGGTTTGGGCAATTTGGAATGTGAGAATATACACCTAATCTGCTCGATGATAGTGCAATTCATTTTTTCTATTATGCCATTTTGTTCAGGAGTCTTCGAAATGATCATCTCATGTCGAATTCCCTTACACTTGCAATATCCATCGCATGGCCCGATATACTCACCACTATTGTCTGATCAGATATATTCTCCCTATTTCTCTCTCCACGTTGGCATGAAATCTTCTAAAGACATCTGCAACTAGATCTTTGGTTTTTAAAACATAAACCCAAACTTTTCTGGAACAGACATTTATGGAAGTTACAAAACAAAGAGCATCACCAAAAGTTTTAATTTTTTATAGGACCATAAATATCTGAATGTATCAAATCTAATACGTGAGATTTTCTATTTGATCCACTCCTGACAAATGAAATTAGATATTATTTGCCAGCTAAGCAATACACACAAGTATCAAGATGTGTACCTTTCATATTTGGTAGGTGT
Organism: Dracaena cambodiana; assembly: GCA_036321105.1. Lineage (NCBI taxonomy): Eukaryota > Viridiplantae > Streptophyta > Magnoliopsida > Asparagales > Asparagaceae > Dracaena > Dracaena cambodiana. The sequence continues at coordinate 28,394,272 of JAYEPQ010000015.1, forward strand.
TTTTCTTTAGCTAGAATCTGCACTCCCTTCTCACTCATGTGGCCAAACCTCTTGTGGCACAACTCTAGAGAAGAATTTTGCTCTATCATGTTCACCTCACATTTGCACAATTTTGCTTGCATCATATTAAGAGTGCAACATTTCTTTCCTCTTACTACGACAAAAGAACCTTTTGTGAGCTTCTAATGCCCATTGCAAAAGGCACTGTCAAAACCATCTTCATCTAGTTTTCCTTCAGATATTAGATTCAAGCAAAGATTTAGAATATACCTTATATCTTTGAGCACCAACTTGCAACTAAGATTGGTCTTAAGATGTATATCACGCATGCCTTCAATCTGAGAAGTATCTTTCTTACCCATCCTTACAATGCCAAAATCTCTATTTTGATAAGTTGTAAAGAAATCTCTATGGAATAACATGATACGAGACTCCTGTATCGATTACCCAATCTACATCTTGACATGCAATATAAAAATATAAATCATTACTTTCAGATACAACTAAATCACCTTCAGCTGTAACTGCAGTATTTTCATGGGCTTCATATTTTCCATCACGCTTTGTTTTTCATATCTTCTCCGAATTTTGTTGTCCTTTTTCATGTGTCCTTTCTTGTAACAAAACTAGCAAGTAATATCCTTCTGTGACCTGGATTTACTTCTAGATCTGGAGTAGTTGCTTCTATCTTTTGATATTGGTCTTCCTCAATTCTCTATGACAAGTACTTCAGATTGTGATGTGCCCAAGTTTTTCGTTTAAGTTCTTTATTAAACAAACTACTTGTAACTAAACTCATAGAAATTATGTCTTCTGGTACAGAGTTACTTAGAGACACCACCAATATCTTCTAACTCTCCAATAGTGAATAGAGAAACAATAAAACTTGCAACTCATCGTCAAGTACAATTTTCATAGAAAAAAACTGATTAATAATCTTTGATTTCATTCAAATGTCCAGCAATATAAGAACCATTTTTATAGTTTGAGCTAACTTTCTAATCAAGAATGTTTTATTACCTACTATTTTTCTCTCATACAAACTCTCAAGTTTCTTCCAAAAATAATGTGATGTACTCTCAGTAAAGATATGATGAAATACGGTATCGTCCAATTATTATCGAATAAAACCAATAACTTTTCTATCAAACTTTTTCCAATCATCATCACTCATGTCTTTTGGTTTAGATACATCGCCTTCTAAAGGTGCATAAAAATCTTTACAATGTAAAAGATCTTCCATTCTCGGCTTCCAGATCATCTAGTTAGATCCATTAATAGCAATCATGTGGTTTGTTATGCTCTCCATTGTTTATATACAATAGCTAATAATCTTAGCTCCAATACCACTATTGAAAAAAATAATAATATTCTGACTTGAATGTAAACAATATATTAGTTATAAGTAAATTAATAAGCCACATATCACACATTGTATTTACATAGAAAATCCTTACGGGAAAAACCTTTGGATAGTTAAAGATTGAATTCTACTATTCTAGATAAACAGTACAATCTTCTTAGTCTTGCCTAGAGAGTTCGGGAATAAACAAAAAATAGAGAGTAATACAATATTAGCTCCAACACGAAAGAAATCTCCAATTTTATTAGAGAACTTTAGTCTGTAGTAGAAGCATCAAAGTGACACCGTGATGAATACCACCTGAAAAGAGTATCCTGCAGAGCACAGCAAACTTCTTCTCTCATCTCTTTCTTTCTCTATCTTTTTTTCACTCTTCTCCTTCTTGATTGGATTTGGATTTTGATGATGAATGAAATTAATTTATAAGCACCTATTTATAAGTTTAAATTATAGTGTGAAAACATGATTATTTTTCAATTTTGGTGAGCGGTATTTTTCATATGTTTTACTTTTTTACCAACCATTTAACTATACCACCTAATCATGCTTTACCTAATTATGATATTAATTTCTTCTATTTAATTCATCTTTGGATTGGATTAATTCTAACCTAAATCAGATGGTCAATATCTCTATTGAGTTACTTCCTTCACTAACTTGCTAATCATCTATGTTTCGGCTGGTATCATCTAGATCCAGGACAACTATTTTTTAAACAATATTAGGAAACTATAATATCCACCAAGTCGAGGAGTTGGTAAATATGCCTTGCCAACATTTTTTTTTTTTTTTTTTTTTTCGAAAAAGAACTCAAGTAACACGAGAAAGATTTTAGATCTCAATCACATATTAAGCACTCAAAATTTCCTACTATTTTCTAAAATACTTGAGGCACAAACGCAAACTTTTAAGATTCAAATGGCTAGTTTATTTTGTTCATAAATTAAAGCTGCATATTAAGCACTTCATTTTCTTCCCTATTTTTTGAATGGAAGCATGCATGGGCTCAATCCTCCCTTTGACATGGTTGTGTTTCTTACATAAAGTATCAATAAATGGTCAAGACATAAAACCAACAGTTATTTAAGGGTAGCAAGTCAAACTTGTTTCTTTAGCGCTAGAGGCCTAGATGAGCGTGGAGGGGGTAATGATTTGGTCAGCTTCCTTTTAAAGAAGGGAAATTTTAAATGAATTCCATCTTTTTTTAGTGAGCAAATTTGAAATATGACAATTTTTTCTTAGTGAGCCACATCTATTTTCTGCAATTACCTTCTTCTTTCTCTCCTCCGACGATCATCTCTAAAACCCTAATCCTAACAGTCGTCGTCACCATTCATCGACCTCATCTCTATCTCCCCCCCTAGCAGTGATGGCGGCGGCGACAGTAGCAATAGTAGCAGCTGCAGGGGCAGTAGTAGGAATCGCAATAGCATAGCAGCAGTTGCCTGCTACTGCTATTGCTACCATTGTTGTCGCCGCTGCAGCAGCAACAACGGCAGCAGCTGTGGCAGCCACAACAATGGCAAATCTGTAAGGGTTAATGGTTTTTCTTGTCAAAAAATTTATGACAAAGTTGTAATTATTTGTTCTTTAGGCACTGGAGCTCACTAAGAAAAAAATGGGACATATTTAAAATTTCTCTTTAAAGAAACTCAAGGCATAGGGAATGCCCCCACTTTGTTTTTTCATGTTTTTTTTTTCCTCCCCTTCTCAAATAGCTCTATTAACTTCCTTTCTTTCATCACTTGTTGCAATCAGGTACGATAATTGATACGTTCACAGATCAATTTTGGACGTCCCTATACAAAATTTTAAATTAGAAAAATAAAATTTTTATTTTAGTTTAAAATTTTATATAGAGCAGACTAAAAATTAATCTATGAATGCGTCAATTACCATTCCTAACTGAAGAGGTCATGATGCCCAAAGTCCAAACCATGCATTAAACTGGGAAAAAAAGAAACAGTGGTCTCCTTCTTCAAAATTGTCTAGACTAAATTATCAAAAAAGAAAAAATTGCGAAGAATAAGTTTATTGTGAAGATCAATAACTATTATTATGATGGAGAGTTGTACCACCAATAATGGATGGTTGTCTGCAACTTAATTTTGGGGTACAGTACCATGGCCTCTCGCAAAATGGGATGTCGAAGTCATCATTATTTCTTTTGGTACCCAATTAAGAGCCACCCGACACATCCAAGATATTTTGAGGAGAGTGGGGATGAGTATGCTCTCTTGAAGGGTACTGTTCATGTTTTTTTTTTTTTCCCCCCCCTTCAAAGATGAGATAAAAAGAAATTTTGGTATAAATGGGGTGTAGTTTTCTTGAACACGAACAAAAATACAACAATAATTGCTCTCCTAACGTGGTGACAGTTGGTGGTGGTCATGATGATAATTCAATATATCTTGAATTCGATCTTCACCAAACTTTTGAGGGAATTTCTAAAGGAGCACACCACTTGTCAAGTGCGCACTTCATTTAGATCCTTATATTATAAGTTTGCCATTGAAAATTTCGAATGATATTACTTTTCACCCAAAATTAGATCTCGAACGGTATTATTTTCCATTCGCAATTAGATCCCAAATGATATTATTTTATATCAGATTGCAAAGAGGGGAGTTGCGAGGCAAAGGAGAGGACATGCAGTTGTGGGCTGCTTGAGAATGAACTAGATCAAGGAAGGTGGAGGTTACGGAGTAGATGCAACGGATTTTTTGTGTCGTGGGTCACATTAAAAAAAGGAGAAAGCGGGTCACAGGAAAAAAAAAAAAAAAAAGAAAGGAGGAGAAAAGGCTTTTGAAAAATGTTTGGTGTTTTTTTTTCAAAAGAGTGGATGTGTTTACTGGGCAAGATATGCTCGCTTAGAAATTCACACTTCTTTATGTCAACAATATTGTTGTGAAGAGTGGGATTAGAATCCTAGTCCACTCGCACCATTCCATAGAGGTTTTCATTATCATGCATAGGGTTTGGGTTTGGGTTTGGGTTCGGAAAAACGACACAGGTAGATAGATGCTAATGGCCGACTACATTGGTAAAGCGAATCTAAACATCAAATAAAGATTTGGATTCGTGTGGACACAAAAGAAATCAGATGGCGAGACCGATCGAGTTTCTGAGATAAGGGACCACGGGAAAATATCCTGCAGAAAATTTATTAAGGAGCTAGATTTTTTTTTTTTTTCTCTTTACGACAAGCAAATCTTATATCATAATTCACGAAGTTCGACTGTGTAGAGATCCCGGCTAATTGTCCCCACCAAAAAGTCGGTCATTACAGTTATTTTCTTACTCCATATTCCCTTCTCTTGAACATACGAACTCTCAAGCATTCTAGAATCAAAATTCACACACTCTCCTTCGAGAGGGGTACTTGTAGTTGTTTACAAATGGTTTATTTACATGTGTATTTTTTATTTTATTTGGAATTAATCGTGCCAAATTAAGCTATCGGAGTCCAATCGATTGATAATCAAAATGGCTTCTTGTATATTTTATATCCCTGAATGAGAGTCCGACTTTGGGATTGTCATTCTCAATTTTTCTTGATTTATGATGATTTTTTTATCAAAATTTTTTGAGAAAGTTTAGAAAATGCAAAAATACCGAATGCTAAAATATATCGATATTTACATCAGTATTTTCTACTCTAATTCTAATCCTCAGAAAATATACTTGAAACTTTCTCATGTTTCTCTAATTGATACACACGTCTTATATTCATTTGGTAATTTCCGAAGATTGTCGAATTTTAACTGAATCCATCGGGAAAATAATTAATTTTCATAAATATTTCTAAATTACTAAGGGCACACGCATGAGTTTCTTTTGGGCACCCATTTCATGCGGGGGATGCAATGGAGTAAAGTTTTGGTCTGATCATGGAAGTAGAATCTAAAGGTAGAAATATTATACTGGCAAAATTTTTATTGTCAGGAGCAAGACCACCAGCCAGCGATCTTGCCGTACGTGACCTTAAGTCATGACATTTTAACCAAGATTTTTTTTTTTTTTTTTTTTTATTAAAATGATTGAGTTTCTGTATTCATCAATTTGCTATGACTCATGTTGTACAAGTGATAAAATTTTATGTTGTTCTGATTAATTGAAAATCCAATATTGGTCTTAGAAACAAATTTACGTCTGTATTGAAATGTCTGTATTGAAATCAAGACTACATGGTTGAGTTCTGATAGTGAAATCAGAAGTCATAAAAGGACTGACTTGGATATTTTACCTATTACTTAATTTTTGAGAATAGTTTGATTTTTGTAGATGACTTAGACAATCTAGCAATCTGAGGTACTCACTATAATTTGAAAATAACCTACGGTTGAGGCAAACCTTTAAAACCAGAATTGGATGGAAGAACTACATCGACTACTCTCTCTAAATCTTTGTGCATAGTACTGTATATCTAACGCTAACAGTTATACCTGTCACATAATTATGACACTGACATTTGACACACAGTGCATGGTAGTAGCGTATGAGAAATTCATATCTAATTACCAAAACGTACGTGATTCAATAGATATAATTACTTTGAAATATGATAGTATAATTAATTCTGCAATAATTTAAATATATGTATGTGTTCTGAATCTGAACTATTTATTAACTTTTGATTTCTAATTTATGATTTCTGATTTCTAACTCCGAGGTTAAAGGACATTTATATTATAACGATATCACAAGTTATGGCATCCTGATAAGTCCAAATATAATATAATAAATGATATGGGGTTAACAGAGAAAACTATATTACGGATAAAAACTGTATTATATAAAGTTTTAGGTGATTATATTTAGGAATTAAGGACTTTCATGGCAGTGGCTCCTAGTGGCACTGGACCACCATATGACCTCCTTATTGAAGTATTCATTCTAATATGGAATCTGATTTGCAATGCTTTGGAGTGCGTTATGCTTCAGCACCATATATCTAAGGCTGGTCCCGGATATACAGAGGCACTATATGATGATCCGAAATAGAGATATCTTGTCCACTATCTCATTTCAAATATTTAACTTAAAAACGTGAGACTAAGACATGCATATTTATTGATGCTTACTGAACTTGACTCACCTATTATTTATGTTTGCATGTGACTCACCTAGTATTTATGTTTGCATGTTCACTTTTTTTCCTGATTTATTTACGAGTATGTATCATGACCGGCACTTACTTATCATGCTCATATATGCTCATTCTGAGTACTATGACAGTATTACTCCATTCTTCTTTATGCGTTATTTGCTGGATTTATTCATCTAGGTTTACATTTCAAGTCTAGAAGAAGCAAAAGGAGAGATTGCCCCATCCAACGACCTATAATTCCTCGAGCAGGCTGAACGGTATTAATAAATAGGAGTGCTATTTAGAATTTTTTTTTTTTTTTTTTTTGTATATATTTTATTTTGTTTGGACACTGCGCTTGATGTGAATCAAACTACTTCAAGCGCACAGTGTCAACTGTAGTATAAACAGGCCGTCCTACAAATATCTAAGGTATTTTGCAATCTCACTTTGATCTTAAAATCTAACAAATCAACTAAGAAACTATAGTTGAAAAGAGTAAATTAAGAATTCTAAAAGCGATGATTGAATCCATTAAACTAATGATATAAGAATGAATTCCCCCCCTCCCCCTACTTTTTAACATGAATAATGAAGTTACATCATAAAAGTTGAACTTTTAAGCTTGATTTTAATATCTTTGTTCTTAAGTATGATATAGCAAGTGTCATGCAAAAATAAATCATCAAAAAAAATATTTTTATTAAATCAAATCATGTCAAACTGATTCCTCAATAAATACTAATTTCAAATTTGAACTAAGAATAGGTTATCAAAAATAAATTGAAAATAACCTAGAACAAGAGTCATTTATGTGATATGAATTTGATGTTAAGATATGTGTATGGGCATATATAGACTTGTATAATTGATTACATGAGTACACTATATACTTATGGCCATACTAGTTACATGATTATGAAACTCAGCACTTAATATACACAATATATGATACATAATCTTAACATATGATATATGGTATACTTACATGACTATCTTAGGCAAAACATGATGGACATAGTTACCGGAATATGATAACGTAATATGAATATGGAATCTCCTGGTATTATATATGTATACATGAGCTATATATGATTGATCTTTTAATTCTTGTTTCTTGATAACGGACATGTGTATGATTATTACATTGATATGCCATAATATCTCTACAAGTCACGTTTATCATATATACATGGTTATAAAGAAACCACGTGATGAATAATAATGGTATCATTTAAGGTTAGAGGCAGGTGTTAGGATTGAATTCTTTACTCCAGCAACTCCAAATTGCTCAGAGCAACTGAAGAATTAGTACCCATATAGCAATGTGTCTGTTAAAGTAGTAGTGCCTAAGGCACGACATGGTTTGATGCCATGGCAAGGGTTTGGTCCCAAACATGTATAAACACTTTTACAATACTGCTTATAGCGCTATTTGAATCATTATTCTAGTTTTATTTTTTTACTTAGACGTCAACCAAGACTTGTTTACATATGTGACGTTTACAAACTCACTTGTATATGTCTTACATATTATTTCAAGTTTCTATATTTGTTCATGAATAATAATAGCATAGATGACATTGACATACCATGTTCACGTATACTTATTTTTTAGTATTATGTTAATATTCACCTTTCTTCTATGTTCTACTTGTCCTTCTAGTTCCCAAAATTTCAGACCATAGGTCATGGAGATGACGAAGGAGAGCTTGTTTTAACTGAAAATCTATATTTCATCAAATAAGCTGAGTGTCAGTGATGGCTGGATCATCACCTGGAGTGATGGCTGGATCATCACCTGGAGCTCTTGTGCATAGTCATCTCTTTTGTTATGGCATTGTCTCATTCATTTATTATACATATTTTAAGCAATATGCCTCATCATATTATTTTATCTAATTGTACATTCTTTTGTTATTTTGTTGTGGCACTTTCTTAATTGTGACAACCACAATAGTTATGGTTACTTCATAATATGCCTTGAGGTTTTTTGTATTTATTTGGCCTACTACTCGCTTTTTAGAACATGACAAACAGTAACATTCTCCTTTTTAAAGCAACTGAAAAATGGGTTGTTACATCCATGATGAAATATCGATCATTCGACCTATTATTTAGGAAGTATAATTACAAGCTTTCAGGTTATGCTATAGTAGAAAACCACACATCCCTCCACCTTTTAGGAGGAAATATATAATTATTAGCAAGTGACCATAAATATGAATTATAATTGTAGATAAATTTTGTTACCTTAAAAATAAGTTTCCTTATCCAAAAATAATTTGATTAATTGTTAATTCTTCATGATTGGATAGAAATAGAAAAAAAAAAAAAAAATGAATCATAATCGGACTTTCTATTGAAGAGGATTAGATTGGATCACGGTCTTGGAGATTTTTCTAAGTCTATGATTTATTTAGTGGCTCTCGTGGGCTTATTGTCTATGGGCTATTTTTCTTGGGCCAGGATCAGTCAAATTGTGTGTTAGAGTATGATATCGACTATGGCAAAATAAAACAATAAAGAGAGAAAAAATTTATCTCGCCTATAGCACTATGTTTTCTAGAACAAAAATCAAGAACTTGAGTATTGATAAGGCAAGAATGTGATAAAGCACACAAGAAGAATTTTCATGTGTAGGACAACAATGCAATGCAAAATTCGAGCTTGGTAAGGAGTTTTTCCTCAACTAAATTGTATTATCATGTGTGTTTGACTAGCCAAAAAGAAGAACAAATTGTACTACCATAATGTTTTTAGATAGTTCACATACGAAACATGTTTTTAGCAAGTTAAAGTTTTATTAACTTATAGCAATGAATCGTCCTCCAAGGTCACCAGGAGAATGTAAATAGAAAAATAAAGAGAGACTTAACACAAAATAACACATCCACTACTTGTATTCCTAGTACAGATGTAGATCTATCATAGCAGAGAAGAGAGAATGGGGGACAAGAAAGCAAATTGAAAAGACAATTAAAAATCAATAATTTGAACAAGCATTGCAATAAATCATATAACGCAAGGGTTAAGCAACACGACTACTCTCAAAATAACTTGGCAAGAGTCTTGATAAAGAATATTATGAGATAAAATATTTAAATTTTCTTTTAACAACATATCCATACTACTAGGACCTGATGCAAACCCTCTTAATACAATCAAATAAACCATTTCTTTCAACAGGAATTTAACAAGGCAAAACAAATTGCACAAGTGATGGGTTCATTACCTTGTGGAAAAACTGGGAACAAATAGCACATAATAAATGAAATAATTGGCCAATTATAAACATAAACAACTGTTCTAATAAGCAAGTAGTCTTATTTCCGCCAGCACACTGTTCTTCACCTGCAAGCAAAAAATCCTGAACTGGATAGAGTTTCGAAATTACTCCTAAGGTCAGTCATGCCTTCAAGAGAAACCTGATTACCCTTTCAAATATTTCCTTGTCTAATCGAGGAGCAACTATCAGAACAAACCACAATGAAATAAGCCATTTAAGAAATACAAACAACAAAGAAGGAAGAATTAGATTGCAAAGGAGAGAGTAGGCAAAGAATTTACAGAGCTGAAGAACCTGAATTTGAATAAGAAAAATAAAATTAGAATGTCTACTGAAGAACTAGCTGATGTCCCTACTTATATAAGGAAAACATAGCACATAGATAACTGATTCTTAGCAATTTCAGAATCCTTAGATTAAAACAAGTTTATGACTGCACCCTACCTCCCTTCATATAGCTATTCAGGTATAACGGTGCTTCATTTCGTTGAAATCATTCTTCATCAGGAGTTACCAAAGTCTGTTGGGGTGGCACAAGGTGCAAGAGAGTTTGAAGGGAGATTGATCCCACTGCCTCTCACTGAGAGACTTGGACCCCTTGATGCGCTTGAACGGCTAACAAGATTAGAGTCAAGAAAGACAACAATGACTGTAATGTCATCATGGAAATGACGACGAACTCCTCGATCAATCTTCTTGAGGTCAGAGTACCTCATCTCCCGTTTTTTGGCTGCTTCTTGAAGTGCAGCTTTCACAAGCCTTCTTGCACTTCCCTGCAGGAATTTTCTAAAATTTTTTAGTGTTTAAGCCTACATTCTAAAGACCATGTTCAAAGTGAGACTTTCACAGCCCATGCTGCACATCTGATTGAGCCAAAAAAAAAAAAAAAACAGCAATAGAAAATTGATATACATAAAATATCAGACAGTTTTTGTAAGGTAACTCAAGTTCTGTTTAGCAAAACAAGTGGGCAATTCAAAGCGAACTGTGGAAGGAGCTTTTAGGGTTACCTAAACATAATCAGGGGTATGCAGAGATAAACACATGGAAACACATGATATCAACAGCCACTATAAATTAGGACATGACAACACTATGAAGGTAATAGTAGCATATTGCAGACAAATTTTCAAGGCACTTCTCATATAGTTCAATAATCCTCTTATTTGTTTGAATGAAAGCAAATATGGGGAGAATTTCAGTTGAAGTTGTGGCTAATTCACATATAAGAGCACTTGGAAATCATAAGGAACACAGGGCATGCCTTCTAGTAAGTGATAGATGCGTCCTGAATTTATTTTATACAGAAATCAAGCTATGAAAGGAACAAAACTCGAAGATGATGGACAAGGGGTAACCCAACCACCAGAGTGCTTTCCTCGTTGCCAAATATATCCAATTTGTAAGACTAGCGGGTTTGATTGTAAAAGAGAAATCTTCTATTAACTTACAATAAGATAATAACAAACTAGAACTTCAGATATCAAGTTCGCACCGAATGGGAAATTTTCATAACAAAAAGCGAGATATCAGACGATACATGTGAGCCAATATCGGGGTTCCTATCGTATCAGCAAACCCTCCAAAATGATATCCGGGCAATATTATTATTCATAGCGACCGATATTTAGAACAATGCACCTATCTGCCATACATCCTGACTTTACTTTATATACATTAAACTCATTATCCCAGAACTCTTCTAATACCCAAATTGTCAAGAAACAACACCAGGTAAAATTTAATATTGATTTTATAACCTACGTACCCAAAGCTTGTCCAGTACCTACAAAACTAAACGGCTTTTTGATTTTTTATCAAAGAATAACAATTCAAAAGTATATATATACATTCATAAATAGTCCAATAACAATAATATGTAAAACAGAAAACATAAATATGTCATGGACATTCAAACATGTAAAGATCTTGCAACAAGTTTAAAATATGTAATAAGTTCTAATATACAATATATAAAAGAGTAATACGCTTTACAGTCAATATACAATAAATAAAAGAGAAAACATATATAAAATAGCTTTATATATATGAAGTAATAAACATAATACGTAATTAGCAGATAAAAAAAGTTCATTCAAAGATTTTCTTTGTAATACATATTTCACTATTGCTTATCATGGAAAGTTCTACCGACAGCTATAGACTTTACTAATGTATCGCCTCACAGAAGGGAGGTTTTCTAATAGACCATCGCCAAGCTTGGCGTATATAATATATAGATTGCACATTGTCAACACCTAACTTAGGTCTCTTTGGTCACAAGAGTGTACAGTAGTTCAAACCATGCCATGATAAGACTACAAGAGGCTTTAGCAGTCAGGAAAGGAATCACGTTTCTATATGTTCATACTATGATGGTTTGATTAGAAAGGTGTTTTTAGCAAAAAGTTATATAATCAAAGTATTTTTTTAACAAAAGCCCTAACCAATCCCATTAGCCATCCCCTTTTTAATCGATGCAAGTGGGGTTGAATCTTGACCTTTTGCATACTTATTAAGAGATTTTACTGCCGAGACACATGGCACTTGTAAAGTTATATAACCATACAAGGATGGCTTGATTGTACCACAAACGCTAAGGCATCTTTTAGAAAATCATTCCAACAACTGCTTAGTACTTAGCATCAAACTCAGATTTTTCCTAAATCAAGTAAAGCTACAACACTTGTACAAAGCGTCCAGATAAGACATATTCAGAAACATCTAAATTTTTAATATTCAATTGCCTATTCTCCAAGTTTATACATTCAGTCCTTTCATCACTTCCAATATGCAATGAATTACAATATACAACATGCAAGACTGAAGTATAGAAGCAGCTGCTTGAGTGTAGTAATAAAAAGTAAATGGTAACAAATAAATGATTAAAAAACATATTCACTAATGACAATTTAATTACGGCATTCACAGATAAAGGTTTTGTCACAAACTTATTTGGCTAATTCCAGTCAAGAAAGGTAAGTACTAGATTTAATATTTGGCTAATTCTAGTCAAGAAAGGTAAGTACTAGATTTAATATCACAAATAGTTGTAGAGGGATATAGATCATAGATAGCATGTTGCCGATCCCCATTATGGCTATTTTTTCATAGACTCTGGTTGTGGACTCATCTAAAACTAAATGTATTATAGTGAGAATTTGACAAATATGATTCCACACTGGGATCACACAGTTAGTTGGAAGTAGAGGTATCTTGGTCAAAGGTTTGCAGTGAGGTTTCAATGTGATAGCACAACTATTCACTAGATAGTTTGGACTTTGGATGAGTCACCTTAAAGAAAACTGAAGTACCAAGTAAACAAGAGGAATTTTTCATCAGAAAAGAAACCCAATGTTTAAATATGTCAATAGTGAGATGTGGTTTGGTCATACACAATAATGCTTAGGAGTTCCCCTTTTTTTTTTCCCCCGTACAGGGGATGTTGCCATTCCCACTGCAATAAAGGAATTCCTCTATTCATAGATGCAGGCATCGATTATAGTTCGGAGATGACAAGGTTTGGAAGAAGCTGCCATTATTTACTAGCATAGTTACATCATTATTTACCTAGTTTCATGGTGGTAGCAGATGTGGCAAATAATTTAGGCAGTCCAATACCAAGACATATTTCTGACCTACTTAATTTCATATTTATTGCTTATTGCTCTGCAGTGACTAAGAAGGTAAAAAAACAATGAGGTAGCCAGTCATTAAAAGCTCTCTCTCAAAATTCCAACGTTTTATAGGAAAACAATCCTTTCTTACAACAAAGGAAACAAATACCAAGAAAAATCCTACACACTAGAATAGTATCAGTACACAATACAAATAAAGATCAGATACATAACTAATGAACCTAAACCCTGCTACCTAACAAGGTCGTCACCGTGTAAATCCTAACCTTCTGAAATGGTCCCATACTTCATACAGGAATAAATAGGCCATGTTCGTGCAGAAGATTTAATCTTCTTTCTAACTGTTCACCTTTAGATGTTTGCTCCTGTATAATAATATTCCCTAGCTTCTTCATCTATCCTCTTATTAAAGGTCCTTATTTCTAACAACAGTTACCAATATGTGACAGGGAAACAAGATAAAAGTACAGGATCTGCAATCCTCAAAAAAATAGGATACGTGAAACCTCGTACTCAAAACGTGAACAGAAAACTTAAGAATGGATAATAGTATCTTTAAGAAACTTTCACGTCACTGGAGAGAGACTATGTTGGATATGCTATTGAGGCTTGAAGAAACTTATATGATACCTAAAGAAAACTTGAAAACAGCTGTTAATAGTTTCTCAAAAATTTCCAAATGTATCCAAAAAAAAATTCCAAATTCTAGGGAGTGTCAAAAACATACCTAGTTTTTATGGATATGGCATGGTGTAAGTGTAAGTGTGAGAGTGAATATGGGAAACCTATATTTCACTTATACTTGGAAGAAGCTGTCATTATTTACTAGCATCATTAAATAGTTGTTCACTTATGGATATGGTATGGTGTCGGTGTTGAGAGACTCATAATTTACCTATTCTCTAGTAACTATGGTCCTAACAAACAATATGTAAAGACTGCATTAACTTGATAATCTATTCATACCATACAAGATTGCTGCTTTTATATCATTTATAAGATTTCTTTAACTTTCCTACAGCAATTATGTGAGCATTTACTAGATAAGTTGAAAGTAAATTAAAAAAACCTCCTCTCTTTGCTCCATATAGAGGTAAAGCACATCAGAAAACTACAAATGCATAAAATATAGCAGTATCGATTATGATAAGAGTATACCAAATCAGTTCAGTAACATATACACACATATACGGCAATCTCATCCAGATGAAAAGAAATTTTAGTTAATCAAGAAAAGTAGTCATAAAGCTAGTACAGAAATATCAGGATGGTAACTTACATTGTGAGGGTTGTTACGAACAATATCAACTGCTTCTTGGTTGCTAAGGTGCTCCCATAGCCCGTCAGATGCGAATATAACAAACTGATCATGTGGTTGTAGTTGTAGCACAGAGATCGATGGTTCTGAACTGAGAATTGGATTTCTGAAAGGTTCACGAAGACGAAATTTAGCATATAATGGCTCCCGATTATACTCCGACTTTTTCAGGTATACATCACCAATTGACCTAGAAACCTGCAGTATAGCTCAATTTTATAAGAATTACAAGTTGCAAGTTCCAGCTTGATCCAGAAACAGCAATAAAAAGAAAATCATAGAAAAAAATGAAGCAAGGGAGTAATGCTCAAGACGCAGAAGTGTTGGTCCAGAAATTTTGCAGTCAACTTACATAAAACATTTCGCTTTCGAAGTGACTGGAGAGAACCAAACATTATTTTTCTATCGTGATGGGAAGCAAATATTACCTTCAATGAAAAGGTTTGGTGTAAATAGAACTGGGCTTTACATTTTTTTCAGTTACTTTTTTAAATGGCACAGCTTCATTGGAACGAACTTTCTAACTTACTATCGTTTGTATTTCTAAAGGAAGAGTTGTTGCATTTCCAAGAACATAAATGCATTTCCCCTGAGGCATAGGATGAGCAGTAAAAGTTAGGTTGGATTGTCAGAAATGTTAAAGTCCAAAATACAGTCTTTTCTTCAATTGGTGTGCATGTGCGAGTGTTTTCTTTTTGGGGGAGGGGTTGGGGTGGGGGCATGCTTCGCAAGTAGCTGGCATAAGTATGGAACAAAGAAGACATAACATGTTGTAGATATTCTTGATGTGAAGAGATATACCATAATATAATAAAAAAGGAAAGATAATATGCATATAAGAGAAACAACAGAAATGAAGCCTTCATACCAGTTGTTGGTCACAGCTACATGAATCACTTTTCTTGCACTACACGTGCTCATTTTGATTAACCCCTAACTACAATGTTAGTCACTCCTTATTCAGCATTTGACAAGTTAAACAGAAAGTTGATATGATTAAAGACAATGTAGTTGGAGCATAATTGCTATAGCTATTGTCTGGTATAATGTAAGCAAATAATATTGCACATCCATAAATACGATAAAGTGATAAGACCCGTACAGCATTTCATATAACTGCTAAAAAGTCAGACGACAATATACAGGAGATATGAAAGGAAAATACTCAAGATACAGTACATAATTCCTGTACTTATCCATTTTAGTGTAACATGGAAAACCAAGATGTGATAGCTGCCATATTTGTATTGCAGTGCACTATTGTCAAAGCAGCCACCAAAGTTGGACTAGAGGTCTTGATAGATTGTCTACCATTCTACATAGGCTACCTACTGGCCAGATGTAGAAAAAAAACTAGAGATCAAGCATAAGTTCATTTATTTTTACTGTTATATTTTTCATCTAGTTCTACATTTTTGTGAATAAAATTTCCATGCAACCAAAACTGCAGTAATTCCAATCAGCCAATTACCTTTGACAGTATAAGTTCTGATCCAACAGAGATATGCAGAGTGGAATGCTGTTTTAAATTGGTTAAAAGGTTGTTGGATTAGTATCCTGCAGGCAAAGATTAGGTGGGAACCACCCGTGGACCCTAAAAGAATGGCATGGACACAGCCCCATACACCTCTGCACCTGTAAGTTGAATGGTCTCGAGAGTGAACAAAATAGAATTCTTGCATACTTCCATCCCCATATCATCATTACCATTAAAATCTGATTCGGATTATCCTTGGAGGCCCTTATAGGAATACAGATTCTAGATTGCCTAAAATGTTAAAGTTGATAACTTCTCTAAATAAAATTATTTCCGTGCTCTTAACTTAAGGTTGCTTATTGCAAAAGAACAAATGAATAAGGTTAGTGATGCGTGCGATGTGAGCATACCATGATAGTGATAATGAAATACAGCAAACAAGGAAATATAATAATAAACAGTAATATATGAAACACAGATAAATAGTCTAGTATGATAAAATTTTACTACTATTGCTGTGTTATCAATAAATTAAATTACTTACTGGAAGAAATTCTATTTATTGCACAACTAATTATAAGTTTCCAACTACTAGAGCTATAAGACAGAGAATAAAGATAGGTTTAGGTACCTTTGAAAATCTTATTTTGGTTTGTGAAAACAACAACAACTAAACCTTTTATCCTAAGTACTTGGGGTAGGCTACATGAACCAAAAAAAAATAACGCCAGATCGATCACACCGATAATTCTTCTCCATTCATTCCTATCGAGTAATATGTCCCCATTTAAACCTCTAGAATCCATATCTTTTCATATCACCTCCTGCTGGTTTTATGATGGTAATCTGATTCTTTTCATTCGGACACGAAGCAGCGAAGCATATTTTGACATTCTTTGCCACGTGCAGTGCTCCCCAGATGTGGGATGCGCTGGCACGGGCGCGTTCACAGCGCTTTGCAGGTGCGCTCTATGGGCGCACATAGCGCCCTTGCGGGTGCGAGCGCAGACGTGCGCACAGCACTCCATGGGCGCAGACATTGTCGCGTGCTCAAATTTTAAATTTTGGCATTTAGATGAAGTCATAGCTCATTTTCTCTATCATTCAGAATGATTTTGGTCCGTAATGATAAATTTTAGAGGCTTCTTGATGTTCATATTCAGTATCATCGAATAGGGTTGCATATGGTCGAACCCTTCCAAAGAGAATGGGTTTTATTTAATTGACCCATTGAGCAGGGATTTTGATATGTTGGTTAATATAACCAGCAATAATAGATAACTGCGACCAATATCAATAAGTCAGCATAATATTCTTATGATGCAGGACATGGATGGCCATCGATTTTATAGCTGTTTGGTAAGCCTTTATTTTTCTTGAACTGATTAAGGTTGAGCTTTGAGTGATTTAAATCTCAAGCTTTTTAACTCTCAATTTGATGAGTTGGAGGCGATAGGAGAGAATTATGCTCTCACTCAGACAATTGAAGCATCAAGAGTTTCATTGTGGATTCCATTCGTATTTCCACAATAGTTTTAAAAAAATGTGAGCACCATTCCTGTGATGCAGACACGACGGTGATGAGCCTCACATAAAACTTTAGCTTTTCAGTGGGCTCAAATCTGACGTTATTATCACATAATTTCGATTTAGAGAGAGTTTCGGAGAGGAAGCCTTTTTCATGTGTCTTATGGACTACAGGACCTTGAATGTAAGGCTTGTGCTTTTAGCCTTGGTTGCAACATGGATGCGACCCCAAAAATGTGCCCATGTGATGATTTGAACACCTAAATACCAACCTCAGTCTCCTGTGGAGTGAGACATGCGAGTGTCATGATAAATCTCAAATGTCATTTGAGACATGCGAGTATCATGACCAACCTCGCATGGGAGCTGAGACATGCGAGTCTCATGCCAAGCCTCGTTCAGGAGCTGAGATATGCGAGTATTATTTTGAACTCTGTATTGAGGCCGATGAGTTCTTTTGTAAACTTGGATTACTTGAGTCGCAAATCTTCATCTTCTGGATGGATGGCAAGATATCGTCTTGCTCGGTTGAGTAAAAATATTTTCAATTGTAAAGTCGTAAAGTCTTAACTAGCTTTTAGTTTAGTTGAATTTACGAGAGATCTCTTGTCAAGATTGATATTTATCTCATAATAGAGTTCTGTTGGCTTGGTTTATTGCCATGTTGCAAGCCTCACAATGCTATGAGGAAATGGGGATGTCTTAGAAACTTTATAGATCTCATTCACCACCGCTATTGAATACTGAATTAATTCTTGATGTAGAGGAAAAGAATCAATTCTTTGGTGATGTACTTAGCCCGCATCCGACTAAAGTATCTTCAGATGCTAAGAGAATAGTTGTCCTTTTCCTTTTTTTTTGAAACATCCAAATATTGTTGCAGTTTGCCAAATTGGCTGTTGCTTGGATGATGGATATAGACTCATATGGCGGAACCGACTCCAACATTCCTTTGTAGGAGTTTGTTCACTTTCCCTTCACATAAGAGCTTTTTTAGGATTAGAAAAGAGAGCTTCTTGTTGGACTATATGTTGTATGGATGGTCCTAATCAATCTTATCATATCAAGCTCTTGTAATAAGAATAAGTTATCTCACTTTGCATGTGAATGAGATGTAGCTTTTGGTCTTTCCATGTGGCTTAACTCCTCATCTGATCTGGTCAAGATTGGACTAAGTCTTATGCATAATCTGATTCACACTAAGTTGAGCCTCGCATCAGACTACTTGAGCCTCATAACCAATGTGGGCTTCAAAATTTATGAGTGTTCTTTGACGATCTCGAGTCTGTCGTTGGGTTCAACTTGAGTTTGAGCTTGACCCCTATTTGTTGCACGAACAGTGAAGTATCATCATGTAGCTTTGAATTCTCACTAGAGAAAATTTGATTGGCTTTATCTTCAATTGATGTGTATTCTGGACACATTTCTGATATTGAAGATAATTGTTCCGTGATAAAAACATCTTTCCCTTTTCGGATGTATTTGAATTTGTGTATAATATTTTGACCCTTTTTTTTAATCCTTTTGAGTGTTGGATAAATATAACTAATCCAACATATTTAAATATATCCCTTCGACGAGTTACACGAAGGGTCGAGCTTCAAAATGTTCAAAGCGTTCATCCCGCGCACACTCATCAGGGCAACACCTCTGCTCAAAACTAAAGATCGTGCGTGAGATGTCAGCGCCAGCTGCAGCATCATTATTATATTTTTATTTTTTATTATTTTATTTTATTATATATTTTTATTTTTATTTTTTTATTTATTTTTATTATTTTTTATTATTTTTTATTATTTTTTATTTATTTATTATTTTTTTTATATTTTTATTTTTTTTATTTTATTATTATTATTTATTTATTTTATATTTTTATTTATTATTTATTATTTTTATTTTTAGTTTTAAAAATTTTATTTATTATTTTTTTAATTTATTATTTATTTATTTTTTTATTTTTATTTTTTTATTTATTTTTTCGGCACCCCGTGGGTTGCAACCCGCGGGTGCATACTGAGGGTGCACCCCGTGGGTTGCGGGTTGTACCGACGGGTGCATCGCGCGGGTGGCACCCGCACACTACACTATTCTTTTTTTTTTGAGAGCCTTGTCAATTTTTTATCGGCGATGACGCCTCACTTTTTTTTTATTTGACAGGCGATAACGTCTTGTCTTTTATTATGGGCGATGACGTTTCATATCTTTTTAACAGACGATAATGCATTGTTAATTTTTTTTGGCGATGACGCCTCACATAGTTTGACAGGCGATGACGCCTCACCTTTTCTGATCGTTACCCGACGATGACGTCTGGGTTCCGAATCAGAGGAGTTCGAAAGAAGAAATTCCTCATACCTCTATTGGTCGATTTCGACGACCAAAGTTTCAACCATCGATCCGATGGATCTCCGGTTGAATTGCGCCACCAAATTCTCTAATGTAAATAGAAAGGCTCCCACTGTGGTCGTCAATTCCTGTACGCCCGAAAATTAATATTTCCCTTCCATTATGAATTTACTTTTAATTACAGTAACAAAAGGAAAAATTACAAAATAAAATCAAGATTACAGAAATAGGGATCGATTAATTTCGATTCCCCTTTTTTAATTGTGGGTTCTGATAGCGGTGGAGCCTCGTTGACGCGCTCCATTGACGGTCCAATCTGGATTGGAAAGATAAAGATCTCTCTTTTGAACTCCTCTGTTGGACTCCGGAAGAAGAGTTCTAGATCTCTCTTTTTTTTAAGAGCCGGCCCCTCTGGAAAAATTCCAATTTTCTAAACTCTCCCCTTCTTTTTTTATAGACAGAGGAGTAATCGTTCGCTTCAAATCCGGATAAAATCTTTCCTTCAAATTCCGGTCAAATCTACGTAATTAATCCCTAAAAATCTGGGTCAAACCACATAACCGAAGCACGGGAGCAGGCAAATATGCGGGAGCGCTCCTGTTTTTTTTTATTATTTTTTTTTTTTACATGTCTACAGCTTGAACTGACAATTACACTATATGCATTGATTTTCTTTTTATGGTTGAAGGCTCAACATTCAGTAGATATATGTCTTGACATATCTAAAAAGATTCTATAAATGTCAAATTATGTATGGACTCAATATAAATTGTTAGGGTAGGTATCCCTTAAGGTCTTAACTTGTTTTCAATATCTTTTTACAATTTATGTAGATAGATATGTATATTTATCATCGAAAAAGACATCCAATATGACATCCAACATTTATAAAATATTGCGATAAGTTACTAGATTTACGATATCCGGTATAGAATTTCTAAACCAATATATCACCACTATCCGATATTCAAAAACTGACGAGGCCTACTCTCCAAACTAATATATTCTAAAAGGTGGAAGATATTTATAAAATTAATTTAATATAGCTATTATAAATTTTGTCAAACTCATGAAAATTTGATAGTTTTTCCATACAAGTCTTCTAGTTTAAAAATCATTAATTTTAATAGCGCAAAATGGTGCACACACCAAAACAAGTCCAGTCTAGCTCCATCTCTTAATTCAAATTGGTCACTTGACTGGGTTCAAGCCTTGCCCATCATTGTTATAAATATCCTTGATATGACCGAAATATCCTTATAATATATCGTTATTTGGGGTCAATTGCAACAATATATTAAAAGGGGTCATATTGATTTATGCACAAATTGGCCATATTTGCAATATAAACTTATATATAGCCATGATATATCACCCTAACATATCGAGTAATATGATTCATTTTTTTCAAGTGAAATTTTTAACTTAGAAATGGATTTGGTGTTCATACCAATACCATTCCCCTATATGAGGAAAAAACCAATTTCTTTTACCTCTCCTTGAATCAACCAAATTTTCAAATTGTTTCTATAGAAATTTGAGAGCTAGAATCTCTCTGGCATGCAAAGGTTACAAATGTTAGAAATCTAAATTACTTATCCAGCTACTAGTATTGTTATTGCTACTATAGTCATTCTTATAGTTATTATTATAGCTATCAATTTTCTTCAACTAATATCGTCTCTGAATCTCAATTATTTTTATAATCTATGCCTTCAATATTAGTTGAATACGTTCTATAGTTTTTTTTTATTCTATTATACTTGTATTTATGAACATGCTCTTGAATATCTTTATATATATATATATATATATATATATATATATATATATATATATATATATATATATATATATATGTAGTATTATACTAGTTAGATAAGTGAAATTAAACCACCTCTAAAATATCAAATTTACATATTTGATATGTATACGCAATGTTTGATATGAACATCTGATATAAGCTCGTATTCACGATATATTGTCCAATATCCGTGATCTTGTATGAAGAATCCATCTGATACAATCCGGTTATCCGATATTTAGAACCATGCCGCCCATCAATATTCAGTTGGGGTTGAGCTTGAGCTGTCCAAAACAGTTTAAATTAAGCTTCAACTGATGGCTAATATAGATAAATATCATAATCTATAACATTAGTTTCTATAAACCAAAGAGACCAATATCCTGGTCTCATCTATAAACTAGGACACGTCCTTCAAAACCTAAACATGGCAAATCAAATTTTGCTCCTTCTTCTATACTTTGCTTACCTAAAAATTTGCTATTCCAAGCGGTCGATTTCATAGCTAAAAAAAAAAGTTGGAATAGCAGATTAATAAATTAGTTAGCATGTCGAATAGGAAAATTTTAGCAAAAACAGATACACTCATCAAAGATAGAAAATTGTAATGTTCGTTATTCATACTGCAACATAGTATGAAAACCTTCATGTAGATTGTTACCATATGAATGAAGATTTACTAATTACTAATCGATTCCATTAGGCTATCACCCCCAAATATTTATTTTAGTTTACTTCATTTTTTGTATTTTTATTTTTAAAAATTTCTTTCTTTTGTGTGTGTGGTTGGAAGGCCTCATTTGGCAAGATGGAGTTAAGGTGTAGGAACTATGAGATTTTAGATGAAATGTTAAAGGATTTGAGTTATCACATCAAGAAGAGAGATCAAATCCCAGTTCCTCCTAATTCCTCCTTGAGAGGAGGTGTAGGATTTACATGTTTTGACACAAATTCAAGGGGAGCAAAGTGATTAAATTTTTTTAGGAAATCCCAATAATGCCCTTCACTCCAAACTCACGATTCACTCCAAACTCCACTTGCAAAGACAAGTGTAATTGGTGTTACTCCCCAAAGAGTGAAGGAATCTAGGCCAAGGCTCGTCATGAGCTCACCATAATTCATTTGACCATATGAATCAAACTTGAACAAATCTATAACCCAGTTTTGAACTAAACCAACATGGACAGTTAAAAGCTTAGGTCATGTCCTTTCCTTAGCAACCCTGCTCATGTTTGATAGTTCACCTAAGTCAACATGTAGTCCTAATAAATTCTCATTTAGGATGAATTTCACTACAGAGACAACTACATAATGGGAATGGTTGAGGGGAGAAGAACCATGTTCTATCAACTACATGCAACCCGCTAAGTTAGTGAAAAAAATTTCATCTAGGTATTAGAAAGAGAAACGGTTGCTATCGTTTAGAGTAAGGTTTACTTGTAACACAGGATTCGATCAAGAACTTTATGTTGATTCAACCAAGTATATCATAAATTGGGCAAAGAGGAGGGATCAAAGTTTAAGACCTCTTAGCATGTTTACCTGTCATACCATCTATCATGTTCAAATATTTGTGACTGTTTCACTTACAACTTATGAATGCCATTGTGTTATCTGTTGTTTTCTACTATATAACTGTGTGGCTTTCTGCACGTTTTAGAATGGGATTCACTGTTAAGCAAGTCCAGAATCATAATATTCACAGCAATCTCCCTCTTGTTCATATATATAAAAAAAGATCATTTAAATATAAAAAGTCAGGGTTTCCAACTATGTTCTGCTCACCAATTGACAAACAAGGTTACCAGTGGTAACATTCTGCAAATACGAATCCTAATTATACTAAGATCAAATATTGCATGACCCAATAGTGAAATACCAGAATGTGAAACCCTATACCTGAAATTTAGTTAACTAAATTGAAGAAAATATGGAAATTAAGAGGGAAAAAAAAAGCAAACATTTTACAAAAAACAAGGGGAATAGCTATTGATTGGATGGTACTTCTCCAGAAAAGGGTTTAAAACTTATTACTACAAAAAGTATTTAAATATTCTAAATGTGACAAAAAAAAAAAGGAAAACAAATAAAATATTTTTTTAAAATTACTTTTTATCACTGTACTTCTTCATCACAAATTAAAAAGGGCATGCAATGTCTAGAGTTAGATATGACATTTACAGATGCAAGTAAAAACCCAAATGAAGATCTAAACATAAATCAAATAACTTGAACAAGCATGTATTGGCCATACAATGCCAGATCAGTCACTACCACTAGGTTAAAAGGCAAGTCATTAATAAGTTGTTGCCTATACAGTACTAGGAAATCTTCCTCACGGAGCAGCCGAACAGTTCACGGGGAAATACTAAAATGATAACGGTTGGTATTAATTAAGGGTGAACAATTTTATTGAAATTTGGAACCAACAGATCTGAACTGAAGTTCGCAGGTATAGATCAGGTATAATTTGGCATGTGTGTGAAAGGGTTGACACCAGTAAATTATTGTTGAACAGATCAGTCCCTCATCAGACCTCTCGACCTCTTTGACCTAAATCAATCCAATTACATCAAATAAACATCTATGTAAAATATTCATACAGACTCAATTAATAACTCAGATGTTAAGTTGAGTTTTAATTTACTAATTTGGACCTCCACTCCCACCTGTGACATAATACCCAAAATTTATATTTAAGCTATTGAGCAACATTATATTCAAACCTACACGAGTGTCCTATCCAGATAGGAAAAGGCCCAAGTTGGTTCTTAAAATAAACAGATTGCATTATCAGGTTGGGTTAACTGAACCACACAAGCTGGTAAGGTCCTAGTACCGAATTATGATATACATATTAAACGGTTCAGGTTGGACTCTAGAATATTTAGATTTGATCAAATTTGGCCCACATTGAAATGACTTGAATTTGGACCTAATGCCTCCCTCCAAGGGCATGCATGGCTCAGCTGAACCAAAAAAACTAATCGAACCAATCAGAACAGCATGGGCCGGTTCGATTACTTATTATGTTCGGTCAGTTTCAGGTTCAAAGGTTGCAAACCCAACCGAACTGGACTACTAATTAATAGCAAATTAGTCGGTTAACTCTAAATATAAGACGGTTAACTCCGACTCCAACACCTCAACCTAGTGAAGCTCGTCCCACCCATCTCCTACTCCACTGGCAAATCCCCTTCTTTCGTGACCCTAAAGCCTTCTCCCACTTCTCAATTTTCTTCTTCCACAAGAGGTGACCCCACCTCCGCCCCAATGCTCTCGCTCCTTCGCCTCCCAACCCTCCTATCTCCTTCATCCCTCACAGAATGAAAAGACTAGTCCAACTTAAACCGAATCAATCCAAGGCAGTTCAATTACCGTCTTTGACCGGTTTAGACTCAGGTGGGACAAAAATGGAGATATCCGAAGAAAACAGACCGATGCATGTAAAGCTAGCACCTCACCATCGGTGCATTATAATTTGATACAACAATCACCTAGCCTCCATGGGTATACATAAAGGGATATATGATTTTAAATAAACATTTTTTAGTACAGAAGATATCCACAAAGAACAATTTTTTGGACAACTATAACTATGTTTTAGCAGATATACTAAGCAGCTAAAGATTTCACATAGTTTTGCAGCCCAAGAGGATATGATAGGTATGACTGGAAAGTTAACCTTCAGGCAATTAAAAACGTAACAAGTTACCAACTTTGAGTAAAAATCCCAAGAAAATCAAGGAAGTGTATATTTGCATTTTACAATACCCAGCCTGGTAAAATACCAATATTCATTAGTTGCAACGAAATTATTCTTCGACCTGAAACTATATTGACTCAACTATAAGGCTTTATCAAGATAAAGGATTCTCAAAAAAGTTAAATAAGCATAAAGGCAATGAATAAAATTTTTAAAATTAACAAAACAGTGGGAATATTGGAAAGAAGAATAGCTCTTTGAGACGAAGGGGAAGTAATAGATTGTGATGCATAAGCATGGGGAGGGCAGATAACTCAAACAGCTTCTTTAAGAGTGCAAGTGTGCAAGTAATGGTTGTACAAAATAATATAGTGCAAATAATAAAAGATTCCTTTTGTTGAAACCTCAAGGCTCCGGTATAACAAAAAATGAGGCTTCAAATAATGGGGAAAAAAGATATGTTACTCCTATCATTAATAAATGCAGAAACAGGGACTTTTTATATGCGCAAATTCAAGACGAGGGCAGGAAGAAAAATATCCAAATATGATGAAACACCAAAGAAAAAGGTTTCGGGTCAACTATAAGCCCTTAGCCAAGCATGCATGCGAAAGATTAGGTTAGGAGGCAGAATCTGCTTAGTTAAAACTCTGATTTTGTAAGATAAAATGATGAGTTTGTCTGTAGTTTGAAAACAGCAAACTCTTGGAGTACCATATGCTAAACCTTCAAGCTCAAATAATTTAGGAAGTTATCCCACCGAATTGAAACTTTCAGAAATCTCAATAAGTACTTTAAGTGTTATCGCTATAGTGCAAAGAATAGTAATATCTAGTTACCAATATGACATACTTAAATAACAATATTACATGAACTATCTGTAGAAATTCCATGCATTACAATAAAATAATAATTTATAACAAATTACAAAATTAGAATAACCAGCAACAAGAATTATTGTGAAGTACCTGAATGAGTCCCTTTACACGCCAAACGTTATGCTTCAAAACAACAATTTGTGAATCTTCAGGATGCAATGACTGCAGCTCTTTCCTAACAGATTCGATACTCGCATTGTGTTCAGCTGACAGTTGGACAGCAAGAACCTCTCCAGTTGCCTTCACAAGTCTCCCTAAAACAGCACGCGAGTCTCCAAGGTTAGCAACATACAGAATTCCACCACAGATTACACCAACAAGACAGCAAGAGCCAGCAGCTGCAATCTGGGGCTTCATAGGCCATTGTTTCGTAACCAAAGAGAAAAACCCTTCTTCAGTAGCTTGATAGGCCTTCCTTATCACATCCGCCGACATAAACTGTTGCTCTGATGTAAACCCTGCCAATCACATGCATCTCAGTTATTATAATAGCCACAGAAAACCAAAAAAAATAATGACAGTAACAGGTACACAATACTGGGGATGTGAATGAGCACATCTATGGGCCACTTTTTTGACCCATCCTATTGAAAATTTTGAATTAAAAAAGAAATTTTCATTTTTCTTATTCAAAATTTTGAATAGGACAAGCCAAAAATTGGTCTGTGAACTTGCCCATTCCCATCCTACACAATACTGGTAAAACCTCTTTAACCTGGTAAGAATATTAAATGGAACTTAAAAATATAATCAATTGGAAAATAGTCTGAGGCTTAATTGATTAGCATATTTCAGATGTCAAATACCATAACAACCCAACTAAAAATCATAATCAGATCTATCAAGACATCAAAATAATCAAAGCCAAGTCAGGCTGCATGGCAACAAACCATAACAGATGATAACCAAATTCTACATCACTTTAACTAATTACAGCCTAATCAAACACCAAAGATGTGCCAAACCAGTCAAACCACAGAATAAAGTGATCAAACCAACATGCATGAAGTAATCAAAAAACTAAGATGCTAAAACAGTAAAACCGTAAAATAAATTGATAAAACCTCCATGCATATAACGTTCATGCATGGTGTAATCACTCAAGGGTTTAGAATCAACTCACTCTTAAGATGGTTGAAGAGATGATCATTGATGTAACGAGACGTCTCTGGACCACCATGCCCATCGTAGACACCAACGAAGGTCCCATACGGCACAGAGTCGAGAGAACTAAGCGCACCCGACTCGATCTGGCTCTGGTCCTCAAGCAAGTTGTTGGCCTGGACCACCGCCATAGAGAACTCTCCATTTACATGCTGCCCAAAGTCTTTGTACCACAGGAGCCCATCTTGGCGGCCCGCCGCATCAGAACCAGCGTGAACGTAGCGGTCAGATGACGACGGCCAGCAGCAGCACCGAAGCAGGTTCATCAACGCAGCTAACATCCCTCATCTCAGCCACAACCGCCTCCTAGTTCTTGACATGGACGAAGGGCAATGAAACAGTAATTGCTTTTTTTTGAAATGCCATCCCTCCCCTTTCTCATCCTATTTATAATAAAATTTTACGAAATCAAGTTTTAGAAAGTTGAAGGGAAGCTGCTGTTGAGATTCTTCTAGGTCAAAAAAGAAGCACGGGCTCTTTCCTAATAAAACGAAATTAGGCGAAATTAAAAATAAAATAATTTTTTTAAAAAAAAAAAAGAGCAAAAGCTTCAATTAATGAAAACAAAATTAAAAATGGAAAAGATACTCCTTTTTAATCCGTACGAGATCGGTTCTCGGGACTAACATAATCAATTTACGATCACGAAGAGGGAAAAAAGATTTTATAAAAACCACATCGAGAAACAAATTAAAATCATAATAATTACCTTCCTTCTATTTGATTATACGCTTGAGTTGATAAAAACTATCAGCATCCTTTATGCGCTGCCTTCTTCAAGAGTCTCCAGCTCTGCACCAAAAAATACCCATCCCATCGTCAACCTTTCCTCAATTACCCAGCTGCTGACCAAAAAACCATCGGAAATTTGACCTCAAAAGCCCAGGATTTTGCAATTTCCCCAACATTACAGAACAGAAGGGGCAGCAAAATCTCACCTTTGATGCAGATCTGAAGATTACGAGGGTAAAAATTGATGGGCTCTTGCTCAGGAATCAATTGGCCGACTGTAGATTGGGGAATAAAAGATATTAAAGAACAAACTCTCCCCTCTCCTTCCTTTTTCCCTTTTTTTTTTTTTTTTTCTTTTTTCCTTTAACTGTCTCCCTCCCCCTCTCTCTCTCTCTAAAAGGATGAACAGACAAAACCCAGAAAAAAACAACAAAGGAGAGCTCAGGGCCAGCGAGGCGGGGGGGCAGAGATGGGCTCCACCACCCCCACCCCTGAGAAGGCGGGGGGCGAGCGGGGGCAGATTGGGAAGAATGCAATGGCCAAGAGAATAGATAAAAGATTAAACAAACAAATAAAACAAAAATAAAATATAACTTGTTTTTTATTTTCTCTTTCTTCCCTCGTCTGCACCTCATATTTTTCTACCCATATTATCAATTAATAAATGCAGTTAACAAAAAATGCTTTTAATTTTTTTTTTCAAAATTAGACTTTTTTTCTCTTCCGTCACCTTGTTGTTTCTTTTTCTCTCCCTCCATTTTTAAACACAAATTTCCAGCATTTTTTTATGGACTCTTTATTTTTCATCTTATATCAAAGTGGGTTTTTGCTATTGTGTACAAAAACAATTTCTAATTAAGTTAAAACCCATTACTTCAATATCTATTCTATAAAGCAAAAAATAATCTATAAAAGGATAGCATTTAACATATAATGCTTTAGCTATTTTTCATTTTCTTTCAAAATTAGATTTCTGGTTTTTCCTAAATCATCTTTTATTTTTGTTCTCTCTGTCTTTTACAATTCTAAACTCTAATAACTTCCTCTTCACTTTTAATTTTCATCTTATTTTTTGGCGGTACTTATTCATGTACGTCAAAAACTATTTGTAATTCAGCTTTAACCAAAAACATTATATCTCTTTCATGCTTTATTCTATATCTTCCACATATAAAGCAGCACAATCATGGATGTAATATTTTTATGTTGGATGTTTTCACTACACTACAAGAAAAGGGGGTCTTTCGCAATGGTTATCGTACAACATTCTTAAAACCATTGTAGTATAATATGTTTATCAATGCTTAAATTAACCGTTACAATAGATCTTTTTTTTACAATGGTTAATTTATAACTCTTCTAAAATCATTTCAATATATTATATTTTACAATATTTTTAAAAAATATTGCAAAAGATAGCTTATTTGTCACGTTTATATTTGCATTATTCCCAACTAATATAAGTAATTATTTTTCAAAATTACTTTATAAGTAAATGTCAATTTACTCTAAGAGACTCTTTACTCTTATGTGCTAATAACCATTTTAATTATAACTCACAATCCATCTCTTTTCACACATGCATCATGTTTAGACCTTTTATGTCTAAAACAGCATAACTATTAGTGAAGCTAATTTTATAGTGAAATCTTTTTGCTTTTTGCATTTTATCCCTCACAAAATCTATGTTATTCTTTTTCGTTTCAAAATTATAAAAAAAAATCTGATGTTTTTCACTTTCATTTTAATCATTGATCTGATTTTAAGGAGACTCTTGTTTTATTATGTTAAAAGAGTTAATCCAACTTTGACTAACTATTATGTATCTTTCATTTTAATCATTGGATCATTATGCACTTGATGAAAGGGTAAATGAACTTCAAAATTTATAAAATTTAATACAAAAGAAATTAAGGAGGTAGAGATAGTAATTATTAAAAAAAATTGAAGAAAAATTATTGGATCATTATAGTTTTGCCGTTAGCTCACGTAACTTTTTCTGAGTTGGTGGCTCACCTACAGTAATATATATATATATATATATATATATATATATATATATATATATATATATATATATATATATATGAGAAAAATAAAAATGAGCTAACAGCTCACGCAAGTTACCTAAACTACAGTTCATTTCCACTATCTCCAATAATCTTTTTTAAAAAGTTTCTTTTGGATTATGATCTTGACCCCATAGGATTCACTCATATCCAATTTCTTGGGTTTTAGTTTTGATTTGGTCCTCCATCAAGATAGCATAAAATTAATGGTTTTCAATGAATAAAACATTTTGTATGCACTTGATGAAAGGGTAAATAAACTCCAAAATTTATGAAATTTAATCTGAAAGAAGTTAAGGAAGTAGAGATAGTAATTATTAAAAAAAATTAAAGAAATTTTTTTGGATCATTATAGTTTTGATACTAGCTCACGTAAGTTTTCCTGAGTTGGCGGCTCACCTACAGTGATCTTTTTATATATATATATATATATATATATATACATACTTACTATTGTTTCTCGAGGAGGCTTTTGATTTTATGTGTCAAAGAATTAATCCCCCTTTGACCAACTACTCCCTATTTTTCATATGCTATTTAATATATTCCATTTGTGATGTAACATTACGGTCACTAATATTTATTTGGGATGCTTTTACTGATTGCATTTCTCCTTCTCTAATTTTAATATTTTTTTTATCTAGAATTAAACTTTACTTCCATTTATCCTAGAATTTTTATTTCTTTTCCTCTCCCTCTCCTTTGGTAATACTAAATTCGAACTAATTGTTTTTAAAATTATTTTAATCTATTTTTAAAAGGTTTTTGTACTAATGCGCCAAGAACTATTTGTAATCCAATCTAATCGGAAACTCATATCTTTCAAGTATAACTATATATCTTCCATGTGTAAAATATAGCATGATTGATTGTTTTTACTATTTGTATTTTATACCCTACTACTTTATTGATTTATTCTTTCTAAATTAGATTTTATTTTGACCTTTTTAGGCTTTTTATTTTTATTTTTCCTCTCCCACTCCTTTTACAACAGTAAACTGCAATATTGTTTTTAATTTTTTTTTTTCCCTCTATGTCATCATATTCTCTTCGTCATTCATTGACAACACTAAACTTCAATTTTTTGTTCAAAGTTTTTATTTTTTATTTCTCTATTGTCACTCTTTTTCTCTCTCTCTCTCTCTCTTCGTCTCACTTACATCACTAAAATCCAATTTTTGTTATCTTCATTTTAATTTATTATTATTTCAAGAAGGTTTTTTTTTTCTTGTATCCTAAGGACTTTTTCTAATCAAGCTCTACTCAACTACCTCGATTCTTCCGCACGCTATTTATATTTATCATATTTGATGCAATTTAATTATCGATGAAGATAATATTTTACATAGGATGGTATTTTTTTAAATTTTTTATTTTCATCCTTCATAAAGTCTTCTTTCCATTTCATTTCATCGCTTTTCAAAATAGACTTGTTTTTTTTTCTTTTATCTCTTCTGTTTCTTTCATAACAATAAGCAACAACTTTTTATCTTAATTTTTAATCTTATTTGAAGGAGGTTTTATTTTTATGTATGCAGAAATATTTTTAATCCAACCTTTACTAACCATTACATATTACGCTTTATTTGATAAGAATATTTTTATTCAATTTTTATGCTCCTATTATTTATATTTATTTATAAATAAATTTGCTATTTTAAGTACTTTGTGTATTTTTTGAAAAATAAGCCAAAAGATAAAGTTACAGGCCCAAAATCCAAAGCCCAAGAATCAAACAAGTTGGTTACGTTTTCACTTTCCTTATCTCCAGAACAAGAGTAAAAAAAGTTAGCAATTAGATTGGAGTTATAGCAAAATGAAATAAATTAAAATAATATAAAAATAGAGATAGTGTACAGAGAAACTATTTGCAGGAGAGATTTCCTTGGGAGCCAGAGCTCTAAACTCAAATTTTAGGCCAAAGAGGGTTGTACTTTTGTTATCTAATGAATAAGATTTTTGAGGAAAAATTTATTTTATAGGAAAAAAAACATAAAACTGATAAAAAGTTAGATTGAGATCAAGAAATTCTACTAAATTTGAAAATAAAGATGAGAGGCTGAGATAGCACTTCTTCGTGTTTGGAAGGAAGGAGCAAGAGATTCGAGATCGTCTAGAGCGAGATTCATAAAAATGGCCTTTCAAAATATTGCAATGTACAACATTGGGGAAGAATCTGTGTATAACACTGTGGATGGAGTACTGGTAACTTACATATTTAATGATTGCATCAATGGAACATTTTGTAGTGATAAAACCTCTACATATGAAAGAAGCAAGGGAGACCGGTAATTCTACTCACTGTCAGTACCGCTCACTGCATGGCTAAGGAAACTTTGTCTTGTATACTAAGAGAAAGTTTCTAGTACAACTCTTCTTTCCCTGTTCACTCCTCCCCTAACATAGACAAGGCAAGTAAATAATTGATAACTGAATCGATTGACTCTCCAATCTTTATAGACTTTTGCTAAAGAATTATTTTCATAAACCGTTAACCATGCAGTATATAGCCAAGTGAAGGGGCACCCAAGACAACACATGCATGGCAACTTACGTTAAAGCATTGGAGTGGATGCGTTCGACTGTCACGAGCGAATGCCTATGAGCAAACCTGGGATAAAAAAAATCATGTCTGGCTTATTGTCGATATCCATATCCTTATATTAGAACTTGATAGATTATACTATGACTCATATAGTTTATACTTGTCAAGATAATTTAAAATTTGTATTAAATTGGATCTACCTATATTTATTCTTCTTATATTTTATTGATTTATTGTAACTCCTCTAACTAGGTATGTATGTGTGTTATGTATTGATCGTATCGACTTAGAGCCCAATAGTAATATCTGCCTAATACAAAGTATATTTTGGATTGGAATCCTGATTTCAGAGTCATCACCTTTATTTACTTTGATTTATCTTAATTTTCTGAGAATTTTCTAAAATAGTTGATTTCATACCAAAATACCGATATGGACTGATAATGATCATTTATCATGCAAACCAAATTTTAGATTTTAACTTCATGAAATGTGTCATAATTGCCA
Organism: Dracaena cambodiana; assembly: GCA_036321105.1. NCBI lineage: Eukaryota > Viridiplantae > Streptophyta > Magnoliopsida > Asparagales > Asparagaceae > Dracaena > Dracaena cambodiana. The sequence goes on from JAYEPQ010000015.1 coordinate 28,427,724, forward strand.
TGTTCAACTATCTTCAATATTTTTCTCTACTTTTTTGGATTGGTTAATTTTTGTACCGATATTGATAAAAATTTAATTTAGAATTCACTTTAAATATTTCTATTTTCTACATTCTATTCTTAACAGTCTTCTTTGACTTTAGTGATAATTTGTTGCAATTTTGTAATTGTTGTGAAATTAGAGACGTTTAGTTCATAAATTTAGCTAACTTTAGTTGCATATTTAATACCTCAGATCAACTTCAAAAATTCTAAAATTTTTAGAACAACTTCTATTCATGGTCTGCATTTCATCTACTGATACCAAAACCAATTCCCTTTATAATTTTCTACATATATTTATCTTTTATATCAGTCATAAGTTCCAACAAATTCACAAAATATATTTAAAGCTACGTTCCTTGAGTTTCCTCCATTAATTCACATCCAGAATTTCTCCAAAAACTCAAGACTCTCTCTTCAATATTTCACAGTCAATTCAAGTTCAATGTTTGGTGATTTCAACTAAAATTGAATTAAATTCTAATATATTTTCTGCAAAATCATATTGAACTAAAAGCTACACTTTTCTCATATTTTGTTTTGATTCATAATGATAGAAATGACCAGAAATCTCAAACTAATCAAGAAAAATCTAATCTTGCATGTGCTGTTTAAATCAATATTAGTTTCTGATTTTCAAGTTATGTGCGATAGTTTCATATTTCAAATATGTTTTGTGCCATTTGAAATGAATAATATGCATAAATAACCATATAAATCGTATATATAGATACTGATATGTTTAGTATTTAAATTTTTATAATTCTTGATGCTCTTGATTTCATCAATCATGGACTTATCGTTGGTATTATAGTGTGCATGTAGCAAGTATATGTATTTATCTACATACTACAACTTACATATAAATAGCCATATCTTTTTTATTTGAACTCTATTTAAGTTGTTCTAACATTTGTTGAAAGTTAATTCGATAGGATACAACTATCTTTTTAAAACCAAATTTTAATTTAGTTTTTTTTCCTAGTCAAAAAATTGTTAGAAGTTCTAACATTTTACTGTACTGGGTCAGATAGGTCTCCAGCAAGGTATGTTTAGTAAAATGCTCATAATTTTAGTTTCAATTACAAGACTTCAATTAAGCTCATTTTGGATATATCACAAAGATAATTCAATAATCTATAATTTTTTCTAGAAACTACTTTTCTGGAAACCACTTTTTTATTCTGTTTTTATCCTCATAAAAAATACTTGCAAGTTTCAGTTTTATAATATCAAGTCCTGCCAGTTTTTAAGCAGGCTTAGAAAACTAATTGCGTCTCCTTTACTAGAATTTGGTTTGAGCTTACTTTGGATCTATTGGTAAAGAGATCTAAGCACTACAACTTGCTTCATATTAATTTTACTAATTCAGTCATTATCCATATCAAATATCGCCTAAAGGTCTTGCATCACTAAAATCTCAATAGCTAGGTTTCTTCCCATGCAATAGCTCCTACAAAAAATTCAAATCTTTCGCATATAGAATTGTATTGAGTCGATTATTAAGTTATTAGCTTAAGGGGTAACCGAACCCAGAGAGCAAACCATAACAGGCTACCTTGGAGGATTAAGCTGTTACATTCATGATCAACTACAACTCCAACCGTATATGACTTTCAACAATGTTGTTAAGCTCTCCGTAAAGGTATAATGTCAACTCTGACAATGGCAAGGTAAGATTTCAACATACACTCCTGGAAGTCAAAATTCTAGAGTTGAAAATATTTCTAACTTGGATAGTGCATCTCAAATTCAAGTTTCCAATCAAGCTTCAAAGGCGAAAAAAGATGTTTCTATTTTTTCTTCTTCTCGCTCATCTACATCTACATCTCACCCATAATATCTCAAGTGTCATGTTTGGACATTTGGTTGACGGCTATCTAAATAGAAGACTTGTGGCCCTTGTAGAAGAAGTTGAAGTTCAAGAGGAAGAGATGGAGCCTATTATAATGAATATGAAGACGAAATCATTTGTAGTGATCATGGTGAAGCACTTGAAGCACTTGTGATCCACCGAGATCTAGTTATATGCAAAGTAAAGATGACAATATATGGCTTTGGCACATCTTTCATGCCTATTGCACTGCATATGTCAATTTGTAATGTTATCATTGATGAAGAGAATTGTGAAGGTTGTGTTTCTAAGAAAATGATTGACAAGTTGAAGCTCAAGATGGAACTGCATCAACATCCCTCCTTTATTTCATGGTTTAGAAAAGGAAATGAGGTAAAAAAAATTCATCAATGTCTTATTCATTTCTCAATTAGAAGAATTAGCATAATATAATATGGTGCAATGTGATTTTTATGAATGCTTTTATTTAATTTTGGCACACCATGCTATTTGTTAGAAAGATGACACATGATGGTTATAAGAATACTTACACCTTCCATAAAAATGACTGTTGGACCCTCTTGAAATTAGCAAACATCCAAACCATAAAAGGAGAGGAAAATATCTTCTCATTCAAGGGGACTTCAAACTTGAAAGTGGAAGAAGCCTCTTAAGTATATGCTTTTTTGTTAATGGAATCAAATTTAGATGGTAGTTTGTTGAAATCAGAAATGCTGATTCTTTTGTAGAAATAAAAAAAATATTATTCCCAAAGAACTTTCTTATAGCCTTCAATCGATGAGAGGAATTCAACATTGTATTGATGTTGTACTTGGCTCCATCCTTCCAAAAATGGTAGCATATAAGATGATTCCAAAAGAGCATGGAGAGTTGCAAACGCACGTTAATGAATTGGTAGCCAATAGATTGGTACGTGCGAGCTTGAATCTTTGCGCTGTCCTTGTTTTACTTGTACCAAGAAGGATGGAACATAATGCATGTGCATTGATAGTCGAGCCATCAGAAAAATACTACAAGTATCATTTTTCAATTTCTTGCCTAGATGACATACTAGATCAACTACGATGCATGTATCTTATCCAAGTTTGATCTTCAAAGTCGGCACTATCAAGTTAGAATGAGGGAGGGTGATGAATGGAAAACGACACTCAAATAAGAGCCAATCTTTATGTGTGACTTGTGATTCCATTTGAACTCTCCATTACTCCAAGCACCTTCTTGTGTCTTATGCATCACGTCTTCAAACTCTTTATAAGCAAATTTGTTGTTGTTTATTTTGATGATATTTTGGTCTATAGTAAGGATCATGCACAATATTTGGAGCAGTTACACAGCATAATGGGGCTCTTTGCTTCAAGTACACTGTTTTATATGATGTGTTCTTTGCTTTAATTACTCTTTGGATGTCTTCATTTTCATCACCAACTATCTTCACGATATATCTATTGTCCTTAAATTCTCTAAGTATTTTTTTTAAGCTACCTTCCTAATACAATCAAACATTATATTCTACATAATCTTAGCCTCATCATCTGCACTCCATTGACCTTCCTTTATAATTCTATTTATAAACTGTGCCATATGTTATCTCCTTTTAGATTTCATCATCAAGTTCTGAGGTTCCTATTTAGTCTAATCTTTTTCATTTCTTAATACAAATGTTTAGTAACATCACTATATGCTATGAGGTTAAGCTGCCCCTGGTATAACTTACTACCTTTCATGTTAACCTCTCTACCCTTGTAAGGGGAAAAGAAAAAGAACTGTTTTTCTATTATTTGATCCATTCTTAAACTATTTCGAATGTGTATATCTTTTTTTTATGAAATGTATTTACTATCATAAGATCGTAAAACATTGAAAAGTCAAAAATCATATCTCCTAGTTCATTCTTTACTCCATGACCTTTAGGTACCACCTCATGCCCGCCAGTATGTGCCAATGAAGGTATCCTATATATTATTTTTCTCCTCGTAAAATTCCTTATATTAATCCAAATGCTAGCCAAATCCTATCTTAATACGTGCAGACAATCATAGTTATGGTGCATAAAAAGTAATTATGTTAATTACCGCTTCTCTTAATACAAATTCTATTGTTAATATTCTATCTGCAATTCTTTTTATATTGCCTATCTTCTCTTTAGTTTGTTATTTACGACTATTCTTGTTCCATTCTTATTCCTCTTTTTCTGGCATTCCAAAGTTTTTATCTCATATTCACAATCTCTCTAGATCTTTCGCCTGCCAATTTAGGTTTCTGTAGAGAAAAAAAATTGTATTGACCTTTCTTCTCATCATTGTGTGAACTAAGTCCATCATCTTTCCTTTTAAGTGTGTCAAGTGTCAATATTCCACATAGCTAACCTAATTCTACTCTCCTGTATAAGTCTCTGACTCTTTTCTCTCCTGAAGCCCTTTATGTACTTTGTAACCCAATTTTTGTTGCCATTGAATCGATATGACATTGATGCGACTTCTTCCTTTGAAGGGACGCCCTAGAAAACTACCCTAGACAAGCAGACATTTGGATCTACGACTAAGTATTTCATTCATCTTTCTGTTCCGGTGTTGTAATTGATCAGATAGCTTCAAGTTTATAATTACAAAAAAACAAAAATTATGCTTATAGCTTCGAGTTTATTGCAAAAGAAATTATGTTTGTCCTGTCATAAATTATTCTAAGCATTTTATGTATTATCTGAAGTCTAACCATATAATAACTAGTGTTAATCTCTTCATTGATACCCAAAAGGGGAATCATTATGTTTCTTACTTCTCATCCATGTGATTGACTCGACGTGATTCACTTTTGGTTCATATAGCCTACCCCAAGTACTTGGGATAAAAGGCTTAGTTGTTGTTGTACACAGCATATTACAAGGATTAATATAGTGGTGATGGTTTATCTCACAATATAATTTGTTCCTGTTCTCCTCTAGAATAAGGGGGGACAAAGCTTGTAATCAATATTACGGAATGACAAACCGCTTATGAGAGCACATTCAAGTTCTTAATTGGTGTAATCCATTAAGCATATTCAAGCACTGAACACACATACAAGAGGCAAGAATACACTCTTATTAGCATATATAATATTAAATATCGGTCAAGCGCTAATATCAATAACGATTATTAGGTCATAAAATAGTATTACCTGAAGTGATACGATTCAAGTGTTGTGCATAGGGTTTGCGCAGCAGAACGCCCACCTATGTGTATAGGCAAAATTTGTGCCTTTAGGCAAGAATATCACCATATTATCGTCAGAAAGCTTAAAATAGCATGACCTGAAGTGAACTTGGGATCACTTCACCATTTTATGTCACAATTTGGCATAATTTAATCGATTGATTTATATATTCTACAAAAATCATTGTCGAGTTGCAAGAGGCAAAAGAAACCAATGGGAATGGGCGAATCTGACATGCCAAGAATATAATGAAAGTGCTCTCGCAAAGGGTGGACCATAATCCAACTAGTTATTTGCTTGACAAGTTCAATTTCACACCATACTGCTGCAACTGCAGTAGTACGGATTGAAAAAAGTTAAAAAGGGGAACAAAAATAAGGGAAAGAGAAGGGTTAATTAAATTAAATTTTGGAAATAAATAGAATTAACACGTGGTAAGCATATTGATGGTGAGTGTTGACTGAGAAATAATAATAATAATAATAATAATGAAAGGGGTACGGTACGAGAGCAAACTGCAGGGTGTCGGAGGAGAGGGGATGAAACATGACCTTGTCGGTTGTTCAGCACTAAATATGTACCAGGCTAGCTTGCTTGCTTGTCCTTAATCTTATCTAGTTTAATTTATCAATTTATTATCTCTTGATATAGCAATTACTTCCCTTCTTTATCTAGAAGAAGAAATCAGATAGCTAATGAGAAACCAAAATAATGGCAACAACAACAACAACAAATGGAGTCGCGATAGCTTCGAGATATTTTTCTTTCTTTAGTTCGATGCTATAGGACAAAACTCGTAATGATTGGGGTTGATCTATCTGAGAAACAATAAAATTATAGGCAATGTGTCAATAGTTAACTCACTATGAACTAAATAAATTAACGAAATAATTGTTGCAAAATTGATAAAAACAACAATATGTATTTTAAAAAATATTTTCATAAAAATATAAATTGAATAAGTTTAAATTATTCAATCATCTAAATAGCATGAAAAAATTCTACCAAAAAATTCAAAAAATGGAATTCCATACATATAAAGCAGTACACATCTCTCAAAATTATTAATTTCATATACTACAACATCAAAATAACATAAAATGATAATTTCTCTTTTGGGTATTGCATCAAAATTTGTAAATATTGAAATCCAAAGAATTAGAGGTCTAAATTATTTCCTAAAAATAGAAAAATTACTTGCTTGCTTATGCCTATCTTTTATTGTTGCCGACCTGGGTGAGGAAGACGGGTCGACGACTGTGGATCGAGGCGAGAGCGGGCCGCTCTTGCGATGGTCGAGCACGGTGAAAGGGAGATCTTTGTCGAGGGAGGAGGGGATCGGCCATTGGCTTTGATTTAGGGTTGGTGGTCACCACAAAAAATGGGTTTTGGAGACGAAATGGTGAAGAGAGAGGGTGGGGTTAATTTGGAAAATTTAGTGGTGCTCACTAAGACGGAAAAAAAAAAAAACACCAGGTAGCTGTTGATGGGCTCACCAGGAAAAATGTGGGCGCATTTAGAATTTCCCATCGTGGTCTCTCACTTTTGAAACCCGACAGTCTTATGCTTCCGGGTCTGGATAGAAAAAAAGAACTATACCCGACCCGTGGCAGCCCCAGTTCGTTTACCGCTAAGAAAAAGAAAACCCAATCTAAAAGCTCTAAAAATAAATTTCTTTAAGAAAAAAACCCTAGCATTAGAAAAGATCAGGATCAAGAATCATCAACGAGTCTCTAAAATCTCCGCAACTGTTCTTCGAGATGGTCTACATCGATTCTTGGGGACGATTTTGTCTCGGTCCAGCTATCCAAAGCGAATACAAAACCCTAATCCCCAACTCTTGCTTCGATTTCTAGGGTTATGATTTGAGTGCACTTGATCTGTAAATGGGGATGATTTGACTGGAGTTGGATTGAAACTAGTGATTTCAAGATGCGTTCTTTCATTTGAAATTATCTGTTATCTTTGTGCTAGTTTTCTAGGGTTTTGGTTAGTGTTTTAGATGTGTAATCCTTTTTTTGAAATTATCCATGAAACTATTATAGAAAGTAAATGAACAGCATTGGCTTTCGCTTTTTCTTGAAATTGTAGATCAATGCCACACTATTTCGAGTGGTATATTGGTAAAATAAGATAGACAACTGGGCTAGATTCATCTTTTTGGGAATGAATTCCCGCTCTTGATACTCCTTGAAATGTGTTATTCTCTATCTATATATGTTATTTCGTTGGATGTTAAGCTGTATAAATAAGTGGTGTTCAATTATATGCCTCATTCTCTTTTAAGTGAACCCGGTTGCTTTTGTTTTTCCTGGAGAAATTACATTGTTATCCTTTCAGTTCTGTTTGTTTAAAAAGTATATATGACATTCCAAGAAGAATCTGTCGGCACTTGTAGATTGTACTGCCATCTTTTAGGGAACTGATATGTAGATTAAACCCATAAAGAATAAAAAAAAAAAGGAAGGAAAGGATTCCTAAAGGCTAAATAATTTTTTAAGGCATAAACGGTGAGTAATATACACCTATTAAGCTATAATGTAACAAGACAAAGTAGAAAAAGTGAAAAAATACAAAAATACAGAAAAGCTCCCTTTGCATATGTGTAGATGTAAAAATACAAGAGAAATACATGAGCAATACAAATAGACCAGAGTATTTTGTATTGGGATGCCTCTCATATGTGTGCTTTCAATATTAGCAAGTGAAGGCACCAGATATTAGATATTTTGAATTATGAATTCAAGTTCGAAATGTGAATCCAAAATTCCAAATTAGAGATTTGAAAATTGGAATATGACAAGCTGAATCTTAAAAAATTCGGTATCTCCAGCGCCCTTCTTCATCACTATACGAGCCCTCCTTGCTGTCGTTTGTGGCATGTTATGACTATGGAGCTAACATGAGTGGAAATGGATTACACCACGTCCTATCTAGTATTGCTATGAGGAGATTAAATCTTGTACAACTGAATTATAAGCACATTTATGCTTCCATATGTCTTAATTTGATATTAGCCTAGACTTTTGAGTACATGTTAGGGATGTAAACAGAGCCGATGCAGAAGGGAGCTCCGCATCGGTAGTTTACCATATTTGTAATTATTTTAATCTTCCTGAGACAAATATGGATATGGATATTCTTCATATACTGAAATCACTACTAGATTTGATAAAATTGACTATAGATTCGAATCGGTTCCAAATTCAAGCGAATATTATTTGGTATCACAATAATTAAAAAGAAAAATTGTGCCAACCTTCAATATTGATATCTGCAAAGTGTGACTTAATGAATTACACCAATACTAAATGGACTTTATTCTATTCATCACCATACAATTCTTGTTTATTCAGGTATAAATCAGATTCTTGGATATAGATAAGATATTTGGTTATCTATTTGGATATGTTGCATATGTGTAGCACCATAGCATTTCTTTCATTTTCATTTTCATTGTCTCATATTTGTACCATAATTGAAAACAAAGAGTATATGAATATCCATGTTTCTCGAAATGCATAAACGAATACAAAACGAATTACTTGTATTTTGTTTACACCCCTAGTGCATGGACATATATAGAACTATCTTTTTTATAAAATTTATTCTAATGTCACGTTGTCTGTCCCATTTCCTACTCTTTGAGCTACCTCTGCCCCACTTTTTTTATGCCTAAAAAAATAGTTCTTATGCATAAAAAAGTCATCTTGATTAATAAAAACATGAGTAACTAATTTTGTTTAGTTTTAGGATGTAAATAAAGCTAGGGATCACCGTAGTATAATTTTTATTTATCTTCTTCCTAAAAGGATTAAAAAGACAATTTTTCTATGTAAGATTAAAAGACAATAATTCGTCGATCTAGTACTTTGATATGCTATGCTTAAGTTTGTTTTTGATAGTCTATGTTTAGGGTTTGGAATTGTTTCATTGAATTTGATTTGTAGAAGTGTCTATTGATATAGTTTGCTTTTATGAAAGTCATGAATTTTGATGAGTTATGCTTACACAACACTTGATAATTAATGCTTAAGGCGATTTGAATAAAAGTTAAATTAACAAGATCTTTTTTATATAATCGTTATTGTTTATGTTAAAAATATAGGAGGGAGGCAATAAAAAAGAGTGCTCGGTTGTGAACTGGTGGATTCGATATCCTAGGCTAATTCTAGAATAATTAAAAAACCCATTTAGATCATAATAGTTAACTTGCTAGGATAATAGAAAAAGTGAGATTGCAAAACACCTTAGATTCCTATGGGAACAACCTGTTTGCGTTACCACAATACTGTGCGCTTGCAATAAATTTATCACATTAAGTTTTTGTGTTTTGTGAAACAGTAATGTAGATGGACGATAATGTAGATGCTTAAAAAGATCTTGTGGTTTTTCTATCTAGATCTGGCAAGCAAGTGGACAATAATGTAGCCATGCCCCCTGATCCCACTCCTATTCCATAGGCTACACCATCTCCTCCCTCTTAATGTGAATAAAAAAATGGGGTGCGCTTGGTATACAAAGAAATTTAATAAAATTTGGATAAAAATCTAAATTAAAACCGTTGACATATAAAAATTAACTCTTGTTAGGAGTACTATAGGGATATTCATAAATGTGTGAGCACAATTGACCTACAAGCTAGGAGATATTTTATGCGTATCTTTTTCCTAGTGCTGTTGTATGTTATACCCTTATGCTTTAGTACACACTGCGTTTGAGGGTAATTTAGTGTATATTGGCATTAGATTTATTTACATTCAGTTATTGATAACTTTTATGTGACATAAATATTAAAGTAGCCAAGTGCATTGCATGTATTCGGTTTCAAATGTGATTTATGTACTTTTTACTCCAATATGTTTTATTAAGCTTTGTAATTTCAATCTAGGTAATATTTTCAAATTCAATCATCATCCTTATTATATTGGACATGGAAGTTTGTTGTTCCTACTATCCAAAACAACCAATCTTGGCCAAGCCAATCATGACTTAGCCATGTTTGCATATGCACGCATACACGTGTTTAGGTTTATATACTGTCATCGTACTTATTACTCTTGCCATATGTACGTGATGAATGTCATATATTGCATATTTAAGTCTCTTATCTTATCTACTTTTGTATATAAATAATGCTACTTGGATATGTTTAGTGTATTTTTAGGTAAAGCTTATTACAACAAAGATAAGGTGTAAAATCAGAAGATAGAGAAAATCGAGTCTAGAAAGAGTATAAGAGAAGAAAACTACAGAAGTACAGAGTTACAAAATATCAAAGAGGAATTCAGTCATGTAAAAGAGAAGAAAAGAATAAGATGATCAACCTCCAGAAGCCAGAAGCTCATAAAAGGATTTTTTTTTTCCACTATTTAGCAGCATTTTCCGGCATTTAGTGGGAAAGTGGGCCCCTATTGGTTCGAGATTTCATCTACTAACTCAGATACAGAATATGACTTTTTTTATAGGGTTTGACTACCACTTTTTGGCAGTCAATGTTACTATTTGGCAGCAGAAATAATGAGTCTGTATTTGAAAATTTTATGAAAGTTTTATTGTAATTTTATGGTTTTATGATCGTAACTGGATTAGAATTTTGAGATCTTGAGATTTATATATTGGCTGTATCCTTATAAATAAGGATTTTCTATGCTTTTTATGAATTAGTAAAATTAAAGATTAAATCTAAGGTGTGACGGCTGCCATACTCGAGCTCTAAGGGTAAATTCTTGCTGTTCATATCTGTTCTTCGTAGGTAAAGTAATTTAATTATTTTATTAGTTAATATTTAATTTCTTTCTAGTTAAGTTTTCATAGGATTAGTAATAAAATTAGAGTTTTAATAGTTCTCATGCATAAAAGATCATCATGGCTAATAAAAACATGAATAACTAATTTTGTTTAGTTCTAAAATGTAGATAAAGTTAGAGATCAACCATAGTATAATTTTTATTTATCTTCTTCCTAAAAGAACTAAAAGGTTATGATTTTTATCTGATAAGATTAAAAGTTAATAATTCGTAGATATAATAATTTGATAGATTATACTTAACCTTACTTTTGATAACCTATACTTAGTTAGGATTTGGAATTATTGCTTTTGATTTTTTTTGTAGAAATCTCTATTGATATAGTTTAATTTTATAAAAAGTAATGAATTTTGATGAGTTATGCTTGCATGACACTTTATAATTCATGTTTAGGTGATTTGAATAAAAGTTAAATTTAAAAGATCATTTTTTTGATATAATTATAATTGTTTATGTTAGAAAGATAAGAAGAAGATAATAAAAAAAGTACTTAGTTGTGAACTAGTGGATTCTATATCCTAAATTAATTTTAGAATAAAAGACTAATCTAGACTATATTAGTTAACTTGCTAGGACAACAGAATTCATGGGATTGCAAAACATCTTAGATCCCTGTGCGAATGACCTATTTGTGATACAACAATACTGTGCGCTTATAGTAGATTTATCGCATCAGTATGCAACATATTCTAACCATATACATGAATATATACATGATATCCTAGTTATATAGATACATATATGTTCTAGCCTTGTGCATGCATACATATTCTTACCATGTACATGCGAATGCATAATAGCCTTGTCATGTGCACGCATCCATGTTCTAACCATGTGGACGCATACATGAATGATACTCTAGCCATGTATACGTATATATGTTAAAAGTCTTTCTTGACACTATATTACATGTGCTACCCTGTTCCTGATACCATATGCATGTATCCATATTTATATGATCATGTTATTACTTATTATCTTGTATTCAAGTTTAGTGAAGTACATGCATACTATGTCATATCATACTTACTTCCGCTTGATATCATTAAAGTATGATATACGATATATACTTTGCCGATTTATAAGTCATATTGTAGGCTACTTGTTATCTTATTTTGATTCATGCTAGTAATGCTTGCTTAGCCATCTCATGATCTTGTTATTAGCTACTTATCATGACTTGTACTTATGCCTCATTTGTCATATCTTAGGTATACCATTTACATGCTTGTTATATGTTACTGTATTCTTACTTGTTTGATACATATTACTAGTTAACTTGGTTTTCTTGCTACCGTGATACGACATCTTACTATGAAGTTATATTATCACTGATGAGTAGTTAATTGAATAATTATCTTATTAGTATAGAAAAAATAAATAGTAGAATGAAACATAAATTGTAGGAGTTTCCTGACTTGTTTGGATGCATCCGTTGATGCATGTACAGACACAATCATTTCTAAGTATTAAGTGGTATATCCAGTCCATGTTCAGAATGATAACTTATAGCAGTGGTTTTAAGTATACACGAGAATTTAGATTGTGCTTAAATGTCAAAGTCAATATGTTTTGGAGTACTTTTAAAGTGTGTGTTTTGAAGTGTTCAAATTGAATGTGTTTTAAAATTTTCTGACTAAGGATTTTAGGGTGTCCAAGCATATATTTGGGAGACAACTTTTTCATAGATTTTCATAGGTTTCATAAATATGTAAAAAAATAAATATAGCCTAGTTTGGAAAAAGAAAAAAGCGTGGGAGAGAGAAGGATAAGAAAGTGGGAGAGAGAAGGATAAGAAAAAGGAAGAGGGTATTTTTGGATAAAAAATTTAAAATACTCCAAAATAATCAAATTTGGAGTGTTCTAAAAAATACTCTAAAACACCTTTCCAGGTTTTCTGGAGTTATAACACTAACAATCCTGAAGCCTTTGTATCAGTATTCCGTATTAGCTCGGGAGCCCGAATACTAATACGGGCGGATACTGAGTAAATTAAGTTATATTTTTTAATCTAATCTTCAATTTCAAATTCTGTAGAGTGGAGACTTCTTATCTCATTATTCTGTATTTTTTTCATATTTTTCTTGAATTATTCATTATTCTGTATTTTTTTCATATTTTTCTTGAATTATTCCAGATCAGTCGATTTTCAAACAAATTCCCGATTAAAATAATAAAATTAAATCAAGAATTTCAATTTTACCCTCCTACCAACTTCAAATCTCAACAACCATCCTTCACCAAATTTGAATAAGAATTGACCCAATGACAAACTTGTAATTAAGATGAAGTTTAAAATTTTTTAACATAATAGCATACTCATCTTCCTCTAGTTATTTGACTCCCAAAAATAATTCAGAAAGATCTAAAAAAATCCAGTTTCTTCCTCTTGTTCTCCTCTTCATTTTCTCTTTAGATCTCGAACCCTAATTCCCTCTCTATTTACCGTAAATAAATCACCAAATATTCAGTTTAAGGTGGGGTGAAAATCCACAAACTTGCTATGTTAGCCTTGTTTTTGAGTTTAACCTCTCCAAATAAACTATAAATTTCTCCAACAAGTGGAGAAGCCTTCTCCAGCACTTACCCTTATTTTTTTGAGAATTCTTGAAAAAATTTCTCTACTTTTGAGTAGCAATCACATCAATATTAGTTCATTTCTGATTTGGGTTCAACCAGAGGCAATAATACACTTTCAAATTCTTTAAACTTGTATTTTCTTGATATAATCTTCTCATATATGATATTAGAAGTGGTATTAAGTTATTTTTAAAATTATACATTCTCAAACTTGCATTTATCTTGAGTTTCATTTCATGTATCACACAATGCATGTCACTTGTGCACAAAACGTATCATTGCCCAGACCTATGCTACCGTCCATCTTAGAAGTAATATAACTTTGGCATCTTAACGTATCATTGCCCAGACCTTATTCTAATACCATTAGAAAGATGATTCATTAAAATACAATTCTTTCAACTATAAGGAAGCCTAATTTAGCCATTTACCTAGTAAAAAATAACCTGAAAAATGCTTAGTTATTGTTGTTTCAGATCAACAGCTTAGCTATAGCAAGTTATAGTAAAATGGTTATAATTTTTGTTCTAAAACTCCAATTGAGCTCACTTAAGTTTCATTAGAAAGCTAATTAAATTATCTAGAATTGATTATGATCTTAAAATCTAATTTGATATCTTGGTCAAAAATAATTTAGAATTCTAAGTTGTACCAGGTCCATAGCAGTAGTAGTATGTTTATAGTAAAATAATAATATTATTTTAAAACTCCAATTAAGCTCATTTAAGATTCATTAGAAAGATAATAGAATTCTCTATAACTGTACAAAATTTTAACTTCTAATTTTATTTTATGCTAATCAAATAAAACCCAAAAATCTGACTATCTACCAAACTGCAACAACATAAATATATATATTATGTCTGTGCATGTTCCACTTGACTTATGATATGATATCCATGTATGCATCTTAAATCACTCTTATTATTACTTATACATATTGACTTTAGATATGTCCTAGCTTATATCTTGGCATACATTCCATGTTTGTGCATATAACACTTGATTTATGATATGATATAATGCAAATATGTGTTTTTATGCATGCTATTATATGTACATATTATTCTTTCTTGGAAATAATACTTCACACATATAAATATGTTCAATAACTTCTGTGTTTGCCAATATCACCATACATGTCATTTCATACTAGTGTGAATTATTCTAACTGCAAACGCACAGTATAGTTGTAACACTTTAAAGGTCGTTCCCACAGGGAACTCCAGTGTTTTTCAATCCCACTATTCTTATTATCTTAGTGAGCTAAGTAATGAGTTTTAAATTGAATTTAGTCTATTCTAATTAGTTTAGGATATAGATTCCACTGGTTTACAACCAAATATTATTTATTTTTCTTCTACCATTTATAAAATTTGATATTTTAGTTTAATTTCTATTTAAACTATCCTAAGCATAGGCTATCAAGTTGTGTGCAAGTATAACCTATCAAAGATTTACTTTTTATAAAACAAACTAAATCATTAGATAAATTTATGAAGCAAATATAAATCAATAACCCCAAACCCTAACTAAGTATAGGCTAAAACAAAATATTTAAATTAAGTATAACCTATCAAAGTCATAATTTATGAGTTCTTGTATTTTCATTGTTTCATAGAAAAAATCATATCTTTTTTAATTTTTATTTTAGAAAGAAAACAAATAAATTAATATAAGATTGAACCATAATTTTTTCTACATCCTATAACTAAATTAATTAGTTGCATATATTCCTAATTAAAAAGATTCTATTTTTATTTATGAAAGCCATAAATATTCTGTTTTTCTAGAAAGCAATAAAAATCTATACTAGGAACCAACATAATCTACAGTAGAAAGTGATTAAATATACACTAGAAAGCAAATAAACTAAACTAAAAAGTAAATAAAAATAAATTACCTACTAGAAAGCGATGAACAACAAAGCATCACCTCTTGAGCTAAGGTATTGTGGCTGTCGCCCCTCGGTTAAATCCTAATTTTATTAAATTAAAAAATCCATGAAGGAAAACCCTAATTTACATGAATACGACCAATATATAGGTCTCGGACTATCAAACCATAATCCTATTATAACTGAATAGCTACAAAATTGCAATGAAACTCTCAGAAAAATCCTAGTTACAGATTCACAGATCTAGCCACCAAATAGCGGAGTTGACTGCTAAGTAGCGGAGCTTTTATTTTTACAGCAGAATCATAATTCCTGTATGAGTCAGCATGAAAAGCGCAGCTCAGGGGGCCGACTTTTGCCGCTAAATAGCGGCTATTGCTGCTACTTAGCAGCAATATTTTTGAACTGGGTCCTGTGCTTTGTACCAGTAGATATCTTGGCCTTCTCATCTCTTGTGCATTTTGGATTCCACTTTAGTACTCTGTAACCTTGTGTTCTTGTAGCCAGTGTTGTAAAAAACGCGCTTCGTAACGCGTTATAATGCGTTACGGAGCGTAACGGGAGCAGTTGCGCTCCTTAACAGGGGAAAATAACGTAGTGTTGCATAACGCACATTTTTTCTAAAATAACGTACGTTACGTTATGTTATTTTATAACGTAACGTAATGTACGTTATTTACATACTTAGAAACATATAAAAGTGTCGGGCCAGGGAAATCGCGAGGGGAAAAAAACCTTAATTTCGTTCGCTCGCGATTCTCCTCCTTATTCTGATTCCTCGATTCTCCTCCGGCGACGTTCCCGACCAAATCCTCCCCCAACACCGATCATCCTCCCGATCATCCGCAGCATCTCCGAGGCTCCGATCATCCGCATCATCTCCCGGCGACTCTCTTCGAAGCAACCGACCTCCGCCTCCACCTCCGGCGACCTTTCCGGCAAAGCTTTTTCAATATTTTTCTTCTCCGAGGTCCCCTGCGGCTCTCCGTGAGTCCCGAGCTCCGGTGAGGTTATATTTCGTAAACCCTAGTTCAATCTCCAATTTTTTTCCAACTGTTTAATTGATTTCATGGACTTTAGGAGAAATTCATGATTTAATTATTGTTTTACAGAATTCATGAGTAAATTAGTGCGGCCAATTTTTTTCTCCTCATTTTTTTCCTTTTTTTTTAACTATCCCATGAATTTATTTCCGGGAACTGTTGAACTGGGGAGTGAAGTTGTTGTTTTTTGATTTTGAGATAAGTTGATTGCTCAGCACAAGTTGATCATGGTAGACTTGAGCTTGATATGTCTTGATCATGCATAACTTGTTTACTTGTTGCCTTCGTGTAACTGTTCAAAACTGATAGACAGTTAGAAGCACCTTGTTAATCACATAATTTGTTATCTTCTCAACATAGATAGTATGTAATATGTATAATAGTTAAAAGTTAACAAATTATGCCAAACTGGGAATTGAATTTGCAAACAGCCATGGAAAGATGTCTAAGTTGTTGTCATGCAGATAGAATAGGCAAAAATGTTCCAAAAACTTGGAGAATGATAGTTCTAAGGGTTTAGCTTAGGATTTATTTGGACCTGCTAGGATTTATTCGGCCCTGCTAGGATTTATTCGGAAAAGCTTCAATATATTAGGTGATTAACCTGTGTTGGGATTTGAATACATTTAATTACTTATGTAGAAGTAATGTGAGGAAGTAATTAGATGCAACTGTTGAATCTTTTGACAATTCTCACTGAATTAAAAAACTGAATTTAAAGAAAAGTGTATTATTTTTGTAGATTAAAATTTGACAATCCGCACGAAGAATCATGTCAAAGAATATGGATTCGGCCAGAGAATGGGGGATTCACAAGGAAGGGGAGCCGTCCAATTATTTTTATTGTAAATTCTGTAATCACCACATAACTGCAGGAATCACTCGGCTTAAGCATCATTTGGCTGGGACGAGACATGGAGTGAAAATGTGTGAACGAGTCCCGCCAGATGTAAAGAAAACATGTAAAGATGCTTTGAAGTCTACTGAGATAGAAAATAAGAAGAAAGCATCACTAAGCCGGGAAATTGGGAGAATGGGGGAACCGGACACTGAAATGGTGAGTGAAGAGCATGAAAGCGCTGCCGGTAGTAACACTCAACCTCGAACTCTTGGAGCGATGAATAAATATATTAATCTTGAAGCTCGCCAATCAATGTTAGAGACTGCCTTAAAGAAGGAAGCAAGAGAGGATTGTGTCAGAAAAATATGCAGATGTATCTATGCAAATGGGCTGTCATTCAACATCTTGAATAGTCCATATTGGAAGGAGATGATCGAAGCAGTTGGAAATTTCGGATTTGGCTTGAAGCAACCATCTCCATATGAGATAAGGACGCGGGTTCTTAAGGCCGAGGTTGAGGATATTAATAAGATTAAGGAGAGGCACATGGCGGCTTGGGAGAAATACGGTTGCAAATTGATGTCAGATGGGTGGACTGACAGGAAGAGCAAAAACTTAATAAATTTTCTTGTGAATTCACCAGAGGGGACTTTCTTTTATAAGTCCATTGATGCATCGGCTCAGTTCAAGATAGGAAATTACTTATGGGAGTGTCTTGATAAGGTAGTTGAGGAGATATGAGAGAATAATGTTGTACAAGTGATTACTGACAATCACGCTTCTTATGTCAATACCGGCACAAAACTTATGGATTCACGAAAACAACTTTACTGGACTCCTTGTGCGGCTCATTGTATTGATTTGATGCTAGAGGATATATGCAAGATGAAGATCCATAAGGAGACTCTTGAAACAGTAAAGGGTATCATACAATTCATATATAATCATGGCTGGGTCTTGAGTTTGATGAGGACCTACACAAAGGTAAGGAACTGCTAAGGCCAGCAATCACCCGATTTGCTACGTCATTTTTGACTCTCCAAAGACTCTATAAATTAAGGCAGCCATTGAGAAAAATATTTGCTTCTGATGATTTCACGAAGAGTGCTTGGGCAAAGAAATCGAATGCAGTAAAGGCAAGAAGAGCAGTGCTATCTAGCAGAAGTTTCTGGAGCCGAGTTCTCTTTTGCTTTAGCACCACACTTCCACTGGTCTATGTGCTGCGAGAGGTGAATTCAGATGTGAGGCCTTCCATGTCTTATCTATATGAGTATCTCGACAGTTGCAAAGAGAGAATTGCCGAAGTCTGTTGGGGCAGTAAGAGGAAGTACATGCCATACTGGAATTTGATTGATAAGAGATGGACATGCATGTTGCATAGGCCCCTCCATGCAGCGGCCTACTTTCTAAATCCTAAATGCTTCTACAGTGATACATTTTCCAATATTCCTGAGGTTAGAAGAGGCCTTCATGAATGCATGCAACGAATGATCCCCGACCTCAATGAGTATGCACAAGCTGATGTGGAGCTGGATCAATATAAACAGAAACTTGGAGAATTTGGATCCCCGCTAGCTCAAATGACTATGAATGCCCGAAGTCCTGGTATATCTTAATTCATTGTTTCATTCTTAGGGTTCTATTGGTAGAAATATCATAAAGTTTTTGTTTGCATTTTTTTTAATACCAAAATTAATTATCTATTTTAGCTGCCTGGTGGGAAAGATTTGGAGAGGATGTTCCAACACTCCAAAAATTTGCAATTCGAATCCTCTCTCTTACGACTAGTGCTTCTGAATATGAACGCAATTGGAGCACTTTTGAACTAGTATGAATTTTAAAAACTTAATATAATATTTTTAAGTACTTTATTTATCATCATGCTCATATAGCATTTCACAACTTTGTTAAAGGTGCATTCAAAAAAAAGATGTCGCTTGGGGCAAGAACGTCTACATTCTCTCGTGTACGTCATGTACAATATTAAGCTTAGAGAGAGAAATATTCAGAGGAAGAGAATGAATTTAGATCCAATTTTGATTGATGAAGCGACACCAGAGGATGAATGGCTAGTTGAGAGTGAAGAGTTTTGTCTCCCAGAAGATCTTGGATTGCTAGATGAGCCTACTGATGACGATTCAGCTTCAAGAACTAATGATTTCTTAGAAATCACTGCAATTAATAGCAATCAAAATGTTCTTCCATCCATTGTGGATAAGTGATGAATAACATATATTGTATTTTTCCTCTCATACTTTATCTATTTTTGTATATAAATAAATGCTACTCGGGTATTTTTAGTCTCTTTTGCAGGTAATCCGAATTATACAAGGAGAAGGCATGAAATCAGAGTTGGAGTCGGAAATCAGAGTCCGAAAAATTACTAAAGTGGGCAAGACTACGAGACTATGATTCTGTAGAGACTTAAAGTCGAATACAGTAAGGAATATTAAATCTAGAAGACAAGGGTTACATGTGTACAAAATTTCATGAATTTATCTCAAATTGGAGACGCTATTTAGCGGTTTTCACCGCCATTTGGCGGCCCTATGTAGGCCCCATGCGCCGAGATGTTTCCTGTAGCTTCGTTGTAATTTTTTCACTTTTTAGTTCGGCTCGTAATAGAGTTTGATTTCCGAAGCCTATTTAGAGGCCGACCCTTGTATTGTGACGGTAATCTGGAATTTTTGTATTCGATTTTTCTCTTCAATAAAGTTGGGGTTTTTGCTGAAGGTCGACGGCCACAACACCGTGTCTAGAGGTAACCCATTGATCTTGAGATTCTTATTTTCTTTCTGCATAGATTTGATTACTTTTTAAATTAGGGTTTACTGCTTTCTAGATTAGGGTTTACCGCTTTCTAGATTATGATTTATCATTCTATGAATAAAAAGTTGATCTTCCTTAGTAAAAATCATGAGTAGCTAATTAGATCAGGTCTAGGATGTAGATGAAGCTAAGATCCACCATGTAATTATTTTCTAATATTTTTCTTCCTAAATAAAATTAATAAAGCCATGATTTCTCAAATGAAAGATTAAAATACAAGGACCCGAAGTTTAGAACTCTGATAGGTTATACTTGAATTAGGATTCTTGATAATCTATGCTTAGTTAGGGATTGAGGTTGCTGGTTTTGTCTTTTTATTTGAATTATCTAAAAGATTTAGTTTATTTTTATAAGAAGTAGCATCTTTTGATAAGGTATACTTGCACAACACTTGATAGCTCATGCTTAGGGCACTTTAAGTAAAAATTAAACTAAAAGGATTGAATTTTTATGATAGAAGAAAATAATAGAAGTAAGAACATGGCTGGAAATTAGTGGATTCTATATCCTAGGCTACTTAGATTAATCCGACCTCAATCTAGAACTTTTGGTTAGTCCGTTGAACTATAGAGAAAGTAAGAACGCAGAAACA
Organism: Dracaena cambodiana; assembly: GCA_036321105.1. Taxonomy (NCBI): domain Eukaryota; kingdom Viridiplantae; phylum Streptophyta; class Magnoliopsida; order Asparagales; family Asparagaceae; genus Dracaena; species Dracaena cambodiana. The sequence continues at coordinate 28,448,404 of JAYEPQ010000015.1, forward strand.
CCTTAGATCCTTGTGAGACGACCTGTACAGCGCTACAACGATACTGTGCGCTTGCAGTAAATATAACACACCAAGTTTTTGGCGCCGTTGCTGGGGATCGACGGTGTTTTTCTTGCTTTTTCTAGCATTTTACGGGTTAACAGTGTGTGTGAGTGTGCAAGAAATAGAAATTGCAAAGACAGGAAGATTTAAAGGATTAAAAGAGCCTCTGAACCAAGTAGAAAAAAGTACAAAGTCAAATTCTCCAGTTTTGCCGCTATTCAGTGGCTAGAACCGCTATTTAGCGGTCCAAGAGGTAAGTTCTGAACCCAAATATTTTCTGTTTCTGTAGTTTTACTTCCTGATTCTGTAGAAAAATTAAAAAAAAAATACAAAAATTAGAAACAGTAGAAATCACATTTTTATTTGATCATATCTATTCCACCGTTTTATCTCTCCACCACACCCCACTTCTTGCATTAGTTTAGGAAGTTCACGCATACACTTACGGTCGCTGGTTCGTGCCACATTGGACCCGTGATCAATTTGGTCGACTTGTGAGATCAGATTTGTTCATGGGAGACAAGATGGACCAGCCGATCCCGATCCTTCAGGATCGATGTTACCCGTTACGTACATCATTACCATCATGCATCAAACTTCCACACGTAGCGGGTAATCACTATGAATTAAAACCGCAGTACATTAGTATGCTTCCCAAATTCACTGGTTCTGATTCAGAAGATGCATATCTCTTTATCAGTGAATTTCAAGAAGTATGCGTAAAGATTAAACTGCAAAACTTATCGGAGGACGCAATTAAGCTCCGCTTCATCCCTTTTGCACTTAAGGATAATGCCAAGAAGTGGTTGTACAATATACCTACTGATTCAATCACTACTTGGGATGAATTCGTTACAGTGTTTCTCAAGAAGTATTATCCTACGCACAAGACGGCAAGAATCAGAAATCAAATTAATCAATTCCGTCAAGTGCCAGGAGAACCCTTCTGGAAATATTTAGAACGGTTTAAGGATTTATTAGCTCAGTGCCCCCACCATGCGATAGAAAAGTGGCGGTTGTGTCAAATCACATACGAAGGACTTGATTACACATCCAAAACTCTTCCGGAATCCATGTGTCAAGGTGAGTTTATGAGGAAAAATGAGGATGACGCATGGGACTTTCTTGAGGACCTATCGTGGAAGACCATGCAGTGGGAGAGTCATGCTGAGAAGCCTAGTATATCAACTTCTGCTCATAAGAGTGGGATCCATAGCGTCGATAGCTCTATAACTGCCGAAGCTAAGATCGCAGCCCTTATGAGAAGAATTGAGGCACTGGAGACTCCTAGTGCTCCACCAGTGGGTCAAGTAAATCAAATTCAAGTTCCCACATACTTTAATTGCGGAACTTCGAATCATGTTATGGAGGAGTGTCCATTATTAATGAATTCCATGGGTCGCACACTTGAGCAGGCTAACGCCTTATATCAACAACCCATGAACAATCCTTACGCTCCTACATACAATCCTGGCTGGAGAAATCATCCAAATCTATCATGGGGTCAAGGGCAATATTAGGGGGGCCCTAACCCTAACATGCAACCTCCAGCCACTGGTCAGTTTCCAAGACCAAATATGGGTACTTATCGACACCCAAATATTTCAAACCATGGGAACAACTAGAATAGACCACCTGTACAAAACTACTCATATCCACAACATGGGTCTAATAATGAACAAGAAAAGCGACTTAAGTCACTTGAGAAGCACGTTGAAAATCTTCTCAAGTCTCAGTCCAACGTTGACACATACATGCAAAATCTTATGAAAGTGTCAACTGATTTTATTCAAAGAACAGATCAGCACCTGCTCGTGAACTCTCAATCTATTAAGAATGTAGAGCAGTAGATTGGACAACTAGCTAATCAAATGAGTGAACGTGGCAAGGGCACTTTTCCAAGTCAACCCATAACAAATCCTAATGCCAGTTCCTCCAACTCCAATTAGTCGCATGTCCACCAATGTAATGCCATTCACACGCTTAGATCTGGCAAGCAAGTGGATAATAGTGTAGCCGTGCCCCCTGATCCCACTCCTACTATCTCGCAGGCTACATCATCTCTTCCACCCGTTTCTCCACAATCATCTCCATCACCTCCATCACCGTCACGTACTCATTTGGAAGAACCTGTTCCTGAGCCGAAAGCACCATATCCAAATCGGCTTAGGAAGCCTTCACCGCAAGTAGAAAAGATTCTTGAAATATTTCAGCAAGTGAAGGTTAATATTCCACTCCTTGACATGATACAACAGGTTCCTACTTATGCTAAGTTCCTCAAGGGTTTGTGCAGTAAGAAACGAGCAAGAAACGTTCCTGAGAAAGTTTTTCTTACTGCAAATATATCACATATCCTCTCTAACTCCTTGCCTATCAAGTACAAAGATTCAGGTTCCCCTACAATCTCATGCACCATTGGGAACACTACATTTGATAGGGCGTTGTTTAATTTAGGGGCAAGTGTCAATTTGCTTTCTTACACTGTTTATCAGCAACTGGGGTTAGGAAAATTTCAACCTACCAAGGTCACATTACAGCTAGCTGATCGTTCAATTAAGAGACCACTTGGTATGATTGAAGATGTGCTCATTAAGGTTGGCGAGTTTATTTTTCCTGTAGACTTTATTGTTTTAGAAACTGAGCCAATCTCCAATCCATGAAATCAAATTCCCATTATCTTGGGTAGACCATTCCTTGCAACATCAAATGCATTGATTAATTGTAGGAGTGGTCTCATGAAGTTATCGTTTGGAAATATGACTGTGGCATTGAACATATTTAATATGGATGAGCACGCAACGAGCTCTCTCATTGAGGTCAATATGATTCATAGTTTGTACTCTCATTCGACCTCTTCCACTGATGATGAACCTTCATTTGAGTAAATATTCAAAGATGAGCTCATACTATTAGAAGAATTGGCACATACTGATTTTATATATGATGATACTTGTGTAGGTGTGCCATTGAATTATGAGCAAACTTTTGAGGATTTGTTTGCAGAGGAGCTTGCATTACTTCATGAGTTAGAAGAGCCACCACCACATTCACTTAATCATATTAGACTCTACTCACCTCATGATATTTCTACATGTATGCTTGTTACTAACGATGATTGGCAGGTTTATAATAAAGAATTCTTTAACCCAATTGTTAATGCTTACATGTGGACAAAGAAAAAGCGAGGACGACATAAGAAGCAGACAAGTAATCTCGTGACTTGTAAGAGGTTGATGAAATATAATAATGCACCAACTTCACGTTTAAAACGCACACACTATGAAAGTGGGAAGCGATTGAGAGGTCGTAACTGCTTTTCATGAGTTAATAGGGTGATGATATTGAGATCGTAACTTTTACGACTCTCATTATTTGTATACTATTTGTATAATAGTTTTCACATTTTGTTTTACCACACTTGGTTTGTGTATGACGGCATACACAAGTTTAGGTGTGGGGGAGTAGTTTTAAGGAGATTTTTATTTTTAGTATTTTATTTTATTTTTTATTTTTTATTTTTTTATTTTTAGTATTTTGGGTTTCTTTATTTTACACTTTGGGTAGTTTTTAGGGAAACTAATTTAAAAAAATTAAAAAAAAAAACTGAAAAAAATTTTTAAAAAGAAAAATTATGTTTTTCATCAATAGACCAAACTAATTACAGATTAATGGATAAATTAAGATTTGAAATTGGATAGGAGAGTAGATTGGATGATACACTTTGAAATTTATGAAAAAAATTAAAATCTGAAAAATAAATATTGCTAACAATAGTTTTGAGGCAAGTATACATCTATTTTTCACTTCACAATAGTTTATTAGGTTAAGGACAAAGATGATAACGATTGAGTAAGTTTTCTCTCTCTAAAAAAAAATAGAAAAAAAAATGTAAAAAAAAAAAATGAAAAAAAAATGAGAATAAAATAATGGGGTGAGCCTGGTATTAAGGCAATAGTCTCGAGAGTGATAAAATAATGGGGTGCGCCTGGTATTAAGGCAATAGCCTCAAGAGTGAAAAAAGAGTATGATCCAAGTAATCGGATACTTTGCGCCTAAGTAAGCGTGAATATTCGCATGAAAGGTGAAATATTCTTAAAAAAAAAAAGGAAAAAAAAAAGAAAAAAAAATGTTATGAGAGAGAAGATGAATCATGAGTTAGAGTTCGAGTCCAAAACCGAAGTAGACTATCATACGTGTACGTAGATGTATAGGAGCCAATGGATTATATGTTAGTGAGTATTGAAAGATAAGATTTAAATTTTTGATTAAAATGATAAGAATATCTGATATGACGCTCAATTTGAAAATTGATAATTTAGATGCGTTCTTGAGTTTGTATATTAGTGAGATTAATTGATGAAAACATGATAAAAAAAAAAGATTCTTCTTTCTTTTGTATAAAATTTTTATTTTTCTTGATTTTTGGTTATCCTTATTTTTCATTTTTTTATTCCTTAATCTATCTTCTTCATGAATTTTGTGGGTATATTCACTGCAAACCCTCACGAGACAACACTCGTCCACTAGGGTAACCTAGGGGTTTAAAGGCTTGTTGCACGTGATAAGTGTAATCGCGATTCCTGCGAAAGTGAGTTAGGACTTTTGTTTTTGTTTTCTTTTTTTCTTTTTAGGTTTAGGTTTTGCTCGAGAACTAGCAAAAGATAGGTGTGGGGGTGTGATGAATAACATATATTGTATTTTTCCTCTCATACTTTATCTATTTTTGTATATAAATAAATGCTACTCGGGTATTTTTAGTGTCTTTTGCAGGTAATACGAATTATACAAGGAGAAGGCATGAAATCAGAGTTGGAGTCGGAAATCAGAGTCCGAAAAGTTACTAAAGTGGGCAAGACTACGAGACTATGATGCTGTAAAGACTTAAAGTCGAATACAGTCAGGAATATTAAATCTAGAAGACAAGGGTTACATGTGTACAAAATTTCATGAATTTATCTCCAATTGGAGCCGCTAATTAGCGGTTTCCACCGTCATTTGGCGGCCCTATGTAGGCCCCATGCGCCGAGATTTTTCTTCTGGCTTCGTTGTAATTGTTTCACTTTTTAGTTCTGCTAGAAATAGGGTTTGATTTTCGAAGCCTATTTAGAGGCCGACCCTTGTATTGTGACGGTAATCTGGAATTTTTGTATTCGATTTTCTCTTCAATAAATTTGGGGTTTTTGCTGAAGGTCGACAGCCACAACACCGTGTCCAGAGATAACCCATTGATCTTGAGATTCTTATTTTCTTTCTGCATAGATTTGATTGTTTTTTAAATTAGGGTTTACTGCTTTCTAGATTAGGGTTTACCGCTTTCTAGATTAGGATTTATTATTCTATGAATAAAAAGTTGATTTTCCTTAGTAAAAATCATGAGTAGCTAATTAGATCAGGTCTAGGATGTAGATGAAGCTAAGATCCACAATGTAATTATTTTCTAATATTTTTCCTCTTAAATAAAATTAATAAAGCCATGATTTCTCAAATGAAAGATTAAAATACAAGGACCCGAAGTTTAGAACTCTGATAGGTTATACTTGAATTAGGATTCTTGATAATCTATACTTAGTTAGGGATTGGGGTTGCTGGTTTTGTCTTTTTATTTGAATTATCTAAAAGATTTAGTTTATTTTTATAAGAAGTAGCATCTTTTGATAAGCTATACTTGCACAACACTTGATAGCTCATACTTAGGGCATTTTAAGTAAAAATTAAACTAAAAAGATTGAATTTTTATGATAGAAGAAAATAATAGAAGTAAGAACATGGCTGGAAATTAGTGGATTCTACATCCTAGGATACTTAGATTAATCCGACCTCAATCTAGAACTTTTGGTTAGTCCGTTGAACTATAGAGAAAGTAAGAACGCAGAAACACCTTAGATCCTTGTGAGACGACCTGTACAGCGCTACAACGATACTGTGCGCTTGCAGTAAATATAACACATCAAGTTTTTGGCGCCGTTGCTGGGGATCGACGGTGTTTTTCTTGCTTTTTCTAGCATTTTACGGGTTAACAGTGTGTGTGAGTGTGCAGGAAATAGAAATTGCAAAGACAGGAAGATTTAAAGGATTAAAAGAGCCTCTGAACCAAGTAGAAAAAAGTACAAAGTCAAATTCTCCAGTTTTGCCGCTATTCAGCGGCTAGAACCGCTATTTAGCGGTCAAAGAGGTAAGTTCTGAACCCAAATTTTTTCTGTTTCTGTAGTTTTACTTTATGATTCTGTAGAAAAATTAAAAAAAAATACAAAAATTAGAAACAGTAGAAATCACATTTTTATTTGATCATATCTATTCCACCGTTTTATCTCTCCCCCACGCCCCACATCTTGCATTAGTTTAGGAAGTTCACGCATACACTCACGGTCGCTGGTTCGTGCCACATTGGACCCGTGATCAATTTGGTCGACTTGTGAGATCATATTTGTTCATGGGAGACAAGATGGACCAGCCGATCCCGATCCTTCAGGATCGATGTTACCCGTTACGTACATCATTACCATCATGCATCAAACTTCCACACGTAGCGGGTAATCACTATGAATTAAAACCGCAGTACATTAGTATACTTCCCAAATTCACTGGTTCTGATTCAGAAGATGCATATCTCTTTATCAGTGAATTTCAAGAAGTATGCGTAAAGATTAAACTGCAAAACTTATCGGAGGACGCAATTAAGCTCCGCTTCATCCCTTTTGCACTTAAGGATAATGCCAAGAAGTGGTTGTACAATATACCTACTGATTCAATCACTACTTGGGATGAATTCGTTACAGTGTTTCTCAAGAAGTATTATCCTACGCACAAGACGACAAGAATCAGAAATCAAATTAATCAATTCCGTCAAGTGCCAGGAGAACCCTTCTGGAAATATTTAGAACGGTTTAAGGATTTATTAGCTCAGTGCCCCCACCATGCGATAGAAAAGTGGAGGTTGTGTCAAATCATATACGAAGGACTTGATTACACATCCAAAACTCTTCTGGAATCCATGTGTCAAGGGGAGTTTATGAGGTAAAACGAGGATGACGCATGGGACTTTCTTGAGGACCTATCGTGGAAGACCATGCAGTGGGAGAGTCCTGCTGAGAAGCCTAGTATATCAACTTCTGCTCATAAGAGTGGGATCCATAGCGTCGATAGCTCTATAGCTGCCGAAGCTAAGATCGCAGCCCTTATGAGAAGAATTGAGGCACTGGAGACTCCTAGTGCTCCACCAGTGGGTCAAGTAAATCAAATTCAAGTTCCCACATACTTTAATTGCGGAACTTCGAATCATGTTATGGAGGAGTGTCCATTATTAATGAATTCCATGGGTCGCACACTTGAGCAGGCTAACGCCTTATATCAACAACCCATTAACAATCCTTACGCTCCTACATACAATCCTGGCTGGAGAAATCATCCAAATCTATAATGGGGTCAAGGGAAATATTAGGGGGGCCCTAACCCTAACATGCAACCTCCAGCCACTGGTCAGTTTCCAAGACCAAATATAGGTACTTATTGACACCCAAATATTTCAAACCATGGGAACAACTAGAATAGACCACCTGTACAAAACTACTCACATCCACAACAGGGGTCTAATAATGAACAAGAAAAGCGACTTCAGTCACTTGAGAAGCACGTTGAACATCTTCTCAAGTCTCAGTCCAACCTTGACACATACATTCAAAATCTTATGAAAGTGTCAACTGATTTTATTCAAAGAACAGATCAACACCTGCTCGTGAACTCTCAATCTATTAAGAATGTAGAGCAGCAGGTTGGACAACTAGCTAATCAAATGAGTGAACGTGGCAAGGGCACTTTTCCAAGTCAACCCATAACAAATCCTAATGCCAGTTCCTCCAACTCCAATCAGTCGCATGTCCACCAATGCAATACCATTCACACGCTTAGATCTGGCAAGCAAGTGGATAATAGTGTAGCCGTGCCCCCTGATCCCACTCCTACTATCTCGCAGGCTACATCATCTCTTCCATCCGTTTCTCCACAATCATCTCCATCACCTCCATCACCGTCACGTACTCATTTGGAAGAACCTGTTCCTGAGCCGAAAGCACCATATCCAAATCGGCTTAGAAAGCCTTCACCGCAAGTAGAAAAGATTCTTGAAATATTTCAGCAAGTGAAGATTAATATTCCACTCCTTGACATGATACAACAGGTTCCTACTTATGCTAAGTTCCTCAAGGGTTTGTGCAGTAAGAAACGAGCAAGAAACGTTCCTGAGAAAGTTTTTCTTGCTGCAAATATATCACATATCCTCTCTAACTCCTTGCCTATCAAGTACAAAGATCCAGGTTCCCCTACAATCTCATGCACTATTGGGAACACTACATTTGATAGGGCGTTGCTTAATTTAGGGGCAAGTGTCAATTTGCTTTCTTACACTGTTTATCAGCAACTGGGGTTAGGAAAACTTCAACCTACCAAGATCACATTACAGCTAGCTGATCGTTCAATTAAGAGACCACTTGGTACGGTTGAAGATGTGCTCATTAAGGTTGGCGAGTTTATTTTTCCTGTAGACTTTATTGTTTTAGAAACTGAGCCAATCTCCAATCCATGGAATCAAATTCCCATTATCTTGGGTAGACCATTCCTTGCAACATCAAATGCATTGATTAATTGTAGGAGTGGTCTCATGAAATTATCGTTTGGAAATATGACTGTGGCATTGAACATATTTAATATGGATGAGCACGCAACGAGCTCTCTTATTGAGGTCAATATGATTCATAGTTTGTACTCTCATTCGACCTCTTCCACTGATGATGAACCTTCATTTGAGCAAATGTTCAAAGATGAGCTCATACTATTAGAAGAATTGGCACATACTGATTTTATATATGATGATACTTGTGCAAGTGTGCCATTGAATTATGAGCAAACTTTTGAGGATTTGTTTGCAGAGGAGCTTGCATTACTTCATGAGTTAGAAGAGCCACCACCACATTCACTTAATCATATTAGACTCTTCTCACCTCATGATATTTCTACATGTATGCTTGTTACTAACGATGATTGACAGGTTTATAATAAAGAATTCTTTAACCCAATTGTTAATGCTTACATGTGGACAAAGAAAAAGCGAGGACGACATAAGAAGCAGACAAGTAATCTCGTGACTTGTAAGAGCATGATGAAATATAATAATGCACCCACTTCACGTTTAAAACGCACACACTATGAAAGTGGGAAGCGTTTGAGAGGTCGTAACAGATTTTCATGCGTTAATAGGGTGATGATATTGAGATCGTAACTTTTACGACTCTCATTATTTGTATAGTATTTGTATAATAGTTTTCACATTTTGTTTTACCACACTTGGTTTGTGTATGACGGCATACACAAGTTTAGGTGTGGGGGAGTAGTTTTAAGGAGATTTTTATTTTTATGATTTTATTTTATTTTTTATTTTTTATTTTTTTATTTTTAGTATTTTTGGTTTCTTTATTTTATACTTCGGGTAGGTTTTAGGGTAACTAATTTAAAAAAATTTTAAAAAAAAAACTGAAAAAATTTTTTTAAAAGAAAAATTATGTTTTTCATCAATAGACCAAACTAATTACAGATTAATGGATAAATTAAGATTTGAAATTGGATAGGAGAGTAGATTGGATGATACTCTTTGAAATTTATGAAAAATATCAAAATCTGAAAAATAAATATTGCTAACAATAGTTTTGAGGCAAGTATACATCTATTTTTCACTTCACAAATGATAACGATTGAGTAAGTTTTCTCTCTCTAAAAAAAAATAGAAAAAAAAATGTAAAAAAAAAATGAAAAAAAAATGAGAATAAAATAATGGGGTGAGCCTGGTATTAAGGCAATAGCCTCGAGAGTGATAAAATAATGGGGTGCGCCTGGTATTAAGACAATAGCCTCAAGAGTGAAAAAAGAGTATGATCCAAGTAATCGGATACTTTGCGCCTAAGTAAGCGTGAATATTCGCATGAAAGGTGAAATATTCTTAAAAAAAAAAGGTAAAAAAAAAAAGAAAAACAAATGTTATGAGAGAGGAGATGAATCATGAGTTAGAGTTCGAGTCCAAAACCGAAATAGACTATCACACGTGTACGTAGATGTATAGGAGCCAATGGATTATATGTTAGTGAGTATTGAAAGATAGGATTTAAATTTTTGATTAAAATGATAAGTGTATCTGATATGACGCTCAATTTGAAAATTGATAATCTAGATGCGTTCTTGAGTTTGTATATTAGTGAGATTAATTGATGAAAACATGATAAAAAAAAAAGATTCTTCTTTCTTTTGTATAAAATTTTTATTTTTCTTGATTTTTGGTTATCCTTATTTTTCATTTCTTTATTCCTTAATCTATCTTCTTCATGAATTTTGTGGGTATATTCACTGCAAACCCTCACGAGACAACACTCGTCCACTAGGGTAACCTAGGGGTTTAAAGGCTTGTTGCACATGATAAGTGTAATCGCGATTCCTGCGAAAGTGAGTTAGAAGTTTTGTTTTTGTTTTCTTTTTTTCTTTTTAGGTTTAGGTTTTGCTTGAGAACTAGCAAAAGATAGGTGTGGGGTGTGATGAATAACATATATTGTATTTTTCCTCTCATACTTTATCTATTTTTGTATATAAATAAATGCTACTCGGGTATTTTTAGTATCTTTTGCAGGTAATCCGAAGTATACAAGGAGAAGGCATGAAATCAGAGTTGGAGTCGGAAATCAGAGTCCGAAAAGTTACTAAAATGGGCAAGACTACGAGACTATGATGCTGTAAAGACTTAAAGTCGAATACAGTCAGGAATATTAAATCTAGAAGACAAGGGTTACATGTGTACAAAATTTCATGAATTTATCTCAAATTGGAGCCGCTATTTAGCGGTTTTTCCTGTGTAGGCCCCATGCGCCGAGATTTTTCCTGTGGCTTCGTTGTAATTTTTTGACTTTTTAGTTCTGCTGGAAATAGGGTTTGATTTCCGAAGCCTATTTAGAGGCCGACCCTTGTATTGTGACGGTAATCTGGAATTTTTGTATTCGATTTTTCTCTTCAATAAAGTTGGGATTTTTGCTGAAGGTCGACGGCCACAACACCGTGTCCAGAGGTAACCCATTGATCTTGAGATTCTTATTTTCTTTCTGCATAGATTTGATTGCTTTTTAAATTAGAGTTTACTGCTTTCTAGATTAGGGTTTACCGCTTTCTAGATTATGATTTATCATTCTATGAATAAAAAGTTGATCTTCCTTAGTAAAAATCATGAGTAGCTAATTAGATCAGCTCTAGGATGTAGATGAAGCTAAGATCCACCATGTAATTATTTTCTAATATTTTTCTTCTTAAATAAAATTAATAAAGCCATGATTTCGCAAATGAAAGATTAAAATACAAGGACCCGAAATTTAGAACTCTGATAGGTTATACTTGAATTAGGATTCTTGATAATCTATACTTAGTTAGGGATTGGGGTTGCTGGTTTTGTCTTTTTATTTGAATTATCTAAAAGATTTAGTTTATTTTTATAAGAAGTAGCATCTTTTGATAAGCTATACTTGCACAACACTTGATAGCTCATGCTTAGGGCACTTTAAGTAAAAATTAAACTAAAAAGATTGAATTTTTATGATAGAAGAAAATAATAGAAGTAAGAACATGGCTGGAAATTAGTGGATTCTATATCCTAGGCTACTTAGATTAATCCGACCTCAATCTAGAACTTTTGGTTAGTCCGTTGAACTATAGAGAAAGTAAGAACGCAAAAAGTATAATGCCAAGAAGTATGCGTAATGATTAAACTGCAAAACTTATCGGAGGACGCAATTAAGCTCCGCTTCATCCCTTTTGCACTTAAGGATAATGCCAAGAAGTGGTTGTACAGCATACCTACTGATTCAATCACTACTTGGGATGAATTCGTTACAGTGTTTCTCAAGAAGTATTATCCTACGCACAAGACGGCAAGAATCAGAAATCAAATTAATCAATTCCGTCAAGTGCCAGGAGAACCCTTCTGGAAATATTTAGAACGGTTTAAGGATTTATTAGCTCAGTGCCCCCACCATGCGATAGAAAAGTGGCGGTTGTGTCAAATCATATACGAAGGAGTTGATTACACATCCAAAACTCTTCTGGAATCCATGTGTCAAGGGGAGTTTATGAGGAAAAATGAGGATGACGCATGGGACTTTCTTGAGGACCTATCGTGGAAGACCATGCAGTGGGAGAGTCCTGCTGAGAAGCCTAGTATATCAACTTCTACTCATAAGAGTGGGATCCATAGCGTCGATAGCTCTATAGCTGCCGAAGCTAAGATCGCAGCCCTTATGAGAAGAATTGAGGCACTGGAGACTCCTAGTGCTCCACCAGTGGGTCAAGTAAATCAAATTCAAGTTCCCACATACTTTAATTGCGGAACTTCGAATCATGTTATGGAGGAGTGTCCATTATTAATGAATTCCATGGGTCGCACACTTGAGCAGGCTAACGCCTTATATCAACAACCCATGAACAATCCTTACGCTCCTACATACAATCCTGGCTGGAGAAATCATCCAAATCTATCATGGGGTCAAGGGCAATATTAGGGGGGCCCTAACCCTAACATGCAACCTCCAGCCACTGGTCAGTTTCCAAGACCAAATATGGGTACTTATCGACACCCAAATATTTCAAACCATGGGAACAACCAGAATAGACCACCTGTACAAAACTACTCATATCCACAACAGGGGTCTAATAATGAACAAGAAAAGCGACTTCAGTCACTTGAGAAGCACGTTGAAAATCTTCTCAAGTCTCAGTCCAACCATGACACATACATGCAAAATCTTATGAAAGTGTCAACTGATTTTATTCAAAGAACAGATCAGCACCTGCTCGTGAACTCTCAATCTATTAAGAATGTAGAGCAGCAGGTTGGACAACTAGCTAATCAAATGAGTGAACGTGGCAAGGGCACTTTTCCAAGTCAACCCATAACAAATCCTAATGCCAGTTCCTCCAACTCCAATCAGTCGCATGTCCACCAATGCAATGCCATTCACACGCTTAGATCTGGCAAGCAAGTGGATAATAGTGTAGCCGTGCCCCCTGATCCCACTCCTACTATCTCGCAGGCTACATCATCTCTTCCATCCGTTTCTCCACAATCATCTCCATCACCTCCATCACCGTCACGTACTCATTTGGAAGAACCTGTTCCTGAGCCGAAAGCACCATATCCAAATTGGTTTAGGAAGCCTTCACCGCAAGTAGAAAAGATTCTTGAAACATTTCAGCAAGTGAAGGTTAATATTCCACTCCTTGACATGATACAACAGGTTCCTACTTATGCTAAGTTCCTTAAGGGTTTGTGCAGTAAGAAACGAGCAAGAAACGTTCCTGAAAAAGTTTTTCTTGCTGCAAATATATCACATATCCTCTCTAACTCCTTGCCTATCAAGTACAAAGATCCAGGTTCCCCTACAATCTCATGCACCATTGGGAACACTACATTTGATAGGGCGTTGCTTGATTTAGGGGCAAGTGTCAATTTACTTTCTTACACTGTTTATCAGCAACTTGGGTTAGGAAAACTTCAACCTACCAAGGTCACATTACAGCTAGCTGATCGTTCAATTAAGAGACCACTTGGTACGGTTGAAGATGTGCTCATTAAGGTTGGCGAGTTTATTTTTCCTGTAGACTTTATTGTTTTAGAAACTGAACCAATCTCCAATCCATGGAATCAAATTCCCATTACTTGGGTAGACCATTCCTTGCAACATCAAATGCATTGATTAATTGTAGGAGTGGTCTCATGAAGTTATCGTTTGGAAATATGACTGTGGCATTGAACATATTTAATATGGATGAGCACGCAACGAGCTCTCTCATTGAGTTCAATATGATTCATAGTTTGTACTCTCATTCGACCTCTTCCACTGATGATGAACCTTCATTTGAGCAAATGTTCAAAGATGAGCTCATACTATTAGAAGAATTGGCACATACTGATTTTATATATGATGATACTTGTACAAGTGTGCCATTGAATTATGAGCAAACTTTTGAGGATTTGTTTGCAGAGGAGCTTGCATTACTTCATGAGTTAGAAGAGCCACCACCACATTCACTTAATCATATTAGACTCTTCTCACCTCATGATATTTCTACATGTATGCTTGTTACTAACGATGATTGGCAGGTTTATAATAAAGAATTCTTTAACCCAATTGTTAATGCTTACATGTGGACAAAGAAAAAGCGAGGACGACATAAGAAGCAGACAAATAATCTCGTGACTTGTAAGAGCTTGATGAAATATAATAATGCACCCACTTCACGTTTAAAACGCACACACTATGAAAGTGGGAAGCGATCGAGAGGTCGTAACTGCTTTTCATGCGTTAATAGGGTGATGATATTGAGATCGTAACTTTTACGACTCTCATTATTTGTATAGTATTTGTATAATAGTTCTCACATTTTGTTTTACCACACTTGGTTTGTGTATGACGGCATACACAAGTTTAGGTGTGGGGGAGTAGTTTTAAGGAGATTTTTATTTTTAGGATTTTATTTTATTTTTTATTTTTTATTTTTTTATTTTTAGTATTTTGGGTTTCTTTATTTTACACTTTGGGTAGTTTTTAGGGTAACTAATTTTAAAAAATTTTAAAAAAAAAACTGAAAAAAATTTTTAAAAAGAAAAATTATGTTTTTCATCAATAGACCAAACTAATTACAGATTAATGGATAAATTTAGATTTGAAATTGGATAGGAGAATAGATTGGATGATACACTTTGAAATTTATGAAAAAGATCAAAATCTGAAAAATAAATATTGCTAACAATAGTTTTGAGGCAAGTATACATCTATTTTTCACTTCACAATAGTTTATTAGGTTAAGGACAAAGATGATAACGATTGAGTAAGTTTTCTCTCTCTAAAAAAAAATAGAAAAAAAAATGTAAAAAAAAAAAATGAAAAAAAAATGAGAATAAAATAATGGGGTGAGCCTGGTATTAAGGCAATAGTCTCGAGAGTGATAAAATAATGGGGTGCGCCTAGTATTAAGGCAATAGCCTCAAGAGTGAAAAAAGAGTATGATCCAAGTAATCAGATACTTTGCGCCTAAGTAAGCGTGAATATTCGCATGAAAGGTGAAATATTCTTAAAAAAAAAAAAGGAAAAAAAAAAGAAAAAAAATGTTATGAGAGATGAGATGAATCATGAGTTAGAGTTCGAGTCCAAAACCAAAGTAGACTATCACACGTGTACGTAGATGTATAGGAGCCAATGGATTATCTGTAAGTGAGTATTGAAAGATGGGATTTAAATTTTTGATTAAAATGATAAGTGTATCTGATATGACGCTCAATTTGAAAATTGATAATCTAGATGCGTTCTTGAGTTTGTATATTAGTGAGATTTATTGATGAAAACATGATAAAAAAAAAGATTCTTCTTTCTTTTGTATAAAATTTTTATTTTTCTTGATTTTTGGTTATCCTTATTTTTCATTTCTTTATTCCTTAATCTATTTTCTTCATGAAGTTTGTGGGTATATTCACTGCAAACCCTCACGAGACAACACTCGTCCACTAGGGTAACCTAGGGGTTTAAAGGCTTGTTGCACGTGCTAAGTGTAATCGCGATTCCTGCGAAAGTGAGTTAGGACTTTTGTTTTTGTTTTCTTTTTCTCTTTTTAGGTTTAGGTTTTGCTCGAGAACTAGCAAAAGATAGGTGTGGGGGTGTGATGAATAACATATATTATATTTTTCCTCTCATACTTTATCTATTTTTGTATATAAAAAAATGCTACTCGGGTATTTTTAGTGTCTTTTGCAGGTAATCCGAATTATACAAGGAGAAGGCATGAAATCAGAGTTGGAGTCGGAAATCAGAGTCCGAAAAGTTACTAAAGTGGGCAAGACTACGAGACTATGATGCTGTAAAGACTTAAAGTCGAATAAAGTCAGGAATATTAAATTTAGAAGACAAGGGTTACATGTGTACAAAATTTCATGAATTTATCTCAAATTGGAGCCGCTATTTAGCTGGTTTCACCGCCATTTGGTGGTCCTATGTAGGCCCCATGCGCCGAGATTTTTCTTGTCGCTTCGTTGTAGTGTTGTAACTTTTTAGTTTTGCTGGAAATAGGGTTTGATTTCCGAAGCCTATTTAGAGGCCGACCCTTGTATTGTGGCGGTAATCTGGAATTTTTGTATTCGATTTTTCTCTTCAATAAAGTTGGGGTTTTTGCTGAAGGTCGACGGCCACAACACCGTGTCCAGAGGTAACCCATTGATCTTGAGATTCTTATTTTCTTTCTGCATAGATTTGATTGCTTTTTAAATTAGGGTTTACTGCTTTCTAGATTAGGGTTTACCGCTTTCTAGATTAGGATTTATCATTCTATGATTAAAAAGTTGATCTTCCTTAGTAAAAATCATGAGTAGCTAATTAGATCAGGTCTAGGATGTAGATGAAGCTAAAATTCACCATGTAATTATTTTCTAATATTTTTCTTCTTAAATAAAATTAATAAAGCCATGATTTCGCAAATGAAAGATTAAAATACAAGGACCCGAAGTTTAGAACTCTGATAGGTTATACTTGAATTAGGATTCTTGATAATCTATACTTAGTTAGGGATTGGGGTTGCTGGTTTTGTCTTTTTATTTGAATTATCTAAAAGATTTAGTTTATTTTTATAAGAAGTAGCATCTTTTGATAAGCTATACTTGCACAACACTTGATAGCTCATGCTTAGGGCACTTTAAGTAAAAATTATACTAAAAAGATTGAATTTTTATGATAGAAGAAAATAATAGAAGTAAGAACATGGCTGGAAATTAGTGGATTCTATATCCTAGGCTACTTAGATTAATCCGACCTCAATCTAGAACTTTTGGTTAGTCCGTTGAACTATAGAGAAAGTAAGAACGCAAAAACACCTTAGATTCTTGTGAGACGACCTGTACAGCGCTACAACGATACTGTGCACTTGCAGTAAATATAACACATCAAGTTTTTGGCGCCGTTGCTGGGGATCGATGGTGTTTTTCTTGCTTTTTCTAGCATTTTATGGGTTAACAGTGTGTGTGAGTGTGCAGGAAATAGAAATTGCAAAGACAGGAAGATTTAAAGGATTAAAAGAGCCTCTGAACCAAGTAGAAAAAAGTACAAAGACAAATTCTCCAGTTTTGCAGCTATTCAGCGGCTAGAACCGCTATTTAGCGGTCCAAGAGGTAAGTTCTGAACCCAAATTTTTTCTGTTTCCGTAGTTTTACTTCCTGATTCTGTAGAAAAATTAAAAAAAAAATACAAAAATTAGAAACAGTAGAAATCACATTTTTGTTTGATCATATCTATTCCACCGTTTTATCTCTCCACCACACCCCACTTCTTGCATTAGTTTAGGAAGTTCACGCATACACTCACGGTCGCTGGTTCGTGCCACATTGGACCCGTGATCAATTTGGTCGACTTGTGAGATCAGATTTGTTCATGGGAGACAAGATGGACCAGCCGATCCCGATCCTTCAGGATCGATGTTAACCGTTACGTACATCATTACCATCATGCATCAAACTTCCACACGTAGTGGGTAATCACTATGAATTAAAACCGCAGTACATTAGTATGCTTCCCAAATTCACTGGTTCTGATTCAGAAGATGCATATCTCTTTATCAGTGAATTTCAAGAAGTATGCGTAATGATTAAACTGCAAAACTTATCGGAGGATGCAATTAAGCTCCGCTTCATCCCTTTTGCACTTAAGGATAATGCCAAGAAGTGGTTGTACAATATACCTACTGATTCAATCACTACTTGGAATGAATTCGTTACAGTGTTTCTCAAGAAGTATTATCCTACGCACAAGACGGCAAGACTCAGAAATCAAATTAATCAATTCCGTCAAATGCCAGGAGAACCCTTCTGGAAATATTTAGAACGGTTTAAGGATTTATTAGCTCAGTGCCCCCACCATGCGATAGAAAAGTGGCGGTTGTGTCAAATCATATAGGAAGGACTTGATTACACATCCAAAACTCTTCTGAAATCCATGTGTAAAGGGGAGTTTATATGTAAAAACGAGGATGACGCATGAGACTTTCTTGAGGACCTATCTTGGAAGACCATGCAGTGGGAGAGTCCTGCTGAGAAGCCTAGTATATCAACTTCTGCTCATAAGAGTGGGATCCATAGCGTCGATAGCTCTATAGCTGCCGAAGCTAAGATCGTAGCCCTTATGAGAAGAATTGAGGCACTGGAGACTCCTAGTGCTCCACCAGTGGGTCAAGTAAATCAAATTCAAGTTCCCACATACTTTAATTGCGGAACTTCGAATCATGTTATGGAGGAGTGTCCATTATTAATGAATTCCATGGGTCGCACACTTGAGCAGGCTAACGCCTTATATCAACAACCCATGAACAATCCTTACGCTCCTACATACAATCCTGGCTGGAGAAATCATCCAAATCTATCATGGGGTCAAGGGCAATATTAGGGGGGCCCTAACCCTAACATGCAACCTCCAGCCACTGGTCAGTTTCCAAGACCAAATATGGGTACTTATCGACACCCAAATATTTCAAACCATGGGAACAACCAGAATAGACCACCTGTACAAAACTACTCATATCCACAACAGGGGTCTAATAATGAACAAGAAAAGCGACTTCAGTCACTTGAGAAGCACGTTGAAAATCTTCTCAAGTCTCAGTCCAACCTTGACACATACATGCAAAATCTTATGAAAGTGTCAACTGATTTTATTCAAAGAACAGATCAGCACCTGCTCATGAACTCTCAATCTATTAAGAATGTAGAGCAGCAGGTTGGACAACTAGCTAATCAAATGAGTGAACGTGGCAAGGGCACTTTTCCAAGTCAACCCATAACAAATCCTAATGCCAGTTCCTCCAACTCCAATCAGTCGCATGTCCACCAATGCAATGCCATTCACACGCTTAGATCTGGCAAGCAAGTGGATAATAGTGTAGCCGTGCCCCCTGATCCCACTCCTACTATCTCGCAGGCTACATCATCTCTTCCATCCGTTTCTCCACAATCATCTCCATCACCTCCATCACCGTCACGTACTCATTTGGAAGAACCTGTTCCTGAGCCGAAAGCACCATATCCAAATCGGTTTAGGAAGCCTTCACCGCAAGTAGAAAAGATTCTTGAAACATTTCAGCAAGTGAAGGTTAATATTCCACTCCTTGACATGATACAACAGGTTCCTACTTATGCTAAGTTCCTCAAGGGTTTGTGCAGTAAGAAACGAGCAAGAAACGTTCCTGAGAAAGTTTTTCTTGCTGCAAATATATCACATATCCTCTCTAACTCCTTGCCTATCAAGTACAAAGATCCAGGTTCCCCTACAATCTCATGCACCATTGGGAACACTACATTTGATAGGGCGTTGCTTGATTTAGGGGCAAGTGTCAATTTGCTTTCTTACACTGTTTATCAGCAACTGGGGTTAGGAAAACTTTAACCTAGCAAGGTCACATTACAGCTAGCTGATCGTTCAATTAAGAGACCACTTGGTATGGTTGAAGATGTGCTCATTAAGGTTGGCGAGTTTATTTTTCCTGTAGACTTTATTGTTTTAGAAACTGAACCAATCTCCAATCCATGGAATCAAATTCCCATTACTTGGGTAGACCATTACTTGCAACATCGAATGCATTGATTAATTGTAGGAGTGGTCTCATGAAGTTATCGTTTGGAAATATGACTGTGGCATTGAACATATTTAATATGGATGAGCACGCAACGAGCTCTCTCATTGAGGTCAATATGATTCATAGTTTGTACTCTCATTCGACCTCTTCCACTGATGATGAACCTTCATTTGAGCAAATGTTCAAAGATGAGCTCATACTATTAGAAGAATTGGCACATACTGATTTTATATATGATGATACTTGTGCAAGTGTGCCATTGAATTATGAGCAAACTTTTGAGGATTTGTTTGCAGAGGAGCTTGCATTACTTCATGAGTTAGAAGAGCCACCACCACATTCACTTAATCATATTAGACTCTTCTCACCTCATGATATTTCTACATGTATGCTTGTTACTAACGATGATTGGCAGGTTTATAATAAAGAATTCTTTAACCCAATTGTTAATGCTTACATGTGGACAAAGAAAAAGCGAGGACGACATAAGAAGCAGATAAGTAATCTCGTGACTTGTAAGAGCTTGATGAAATATAATAATGCACCCACTTCACGTTTAAAACGCACACACTATGAAAGTGGGAAGCGATCGAGAGGTCGTAACTGCTTTTCATGCGTTAATAGGGTGATGATATTGAGATCGTAAATTTTACGACTCTAATTATTTGTATAGTATTTGTATAATAGTTCTCACATTTTGTTTTACCACACTTGGTTTGTGTATGACGGCATACACAAGTTTAGGTGTGGGGGAGTAGTTTTAAGGAGATTTTTATTTTTAGGATTTTATTTTATTTTTTATTTTTTATTTTTTTATTTTTAGTATTTTGGGTTTCTTTATTTTACACTTTGGGTAGTTTTTAGGGTAACTAATTTAAAAATTTTTTTAAAAAAAACTGAAAAAAATTTTTAAAAAGAAAAATTATGTTTTTCATCAATAGACCAAACTAATTACAGATAAATGGATAAATTTAGATTTGAAATTGGATAGGAGAGTAGATTGGATGATACACTTTGAAATTTATAAAAAAAAATCAAAATCTTAAAAATAAATATTGCTAACAATAGTTTTGAGGCAAGTATACATCTATTTTTCACTTCACAATAGTTTAATAGGTTAAGGACAAAGATGATAACGATTGAGTAAGTTTTCTCTCTCTAAAAAAAAATAGAAAAAAAAAATGTAAAAAAAAAAATGAAAAAAAAATGAGAATAAAATAATGGGGTGAGCCTGGTATTAAGGCAATAGCCTCGAGAGTGATAAAATAATGGGGTGCGCCTGGTATTAAGGCAATAGCCTCAAGAGTGAAAAAAGAGTATGATCCAAGTAATCGGATACTTTGCGCCTAAGTAAGCGTGAATATTCTCATTAAAGGTGAAATATTCTTAAAAAAAAAAGGAAAAAAAAAGAAAAAAAAATGTTATGAGAGAGGAGATGAATCATGAGTTAGAGTTCGAGTCCAAAACCGAAGTAGACTATCACACGTGTACGTAGATGTATAAGAGCCAATGGATTATATGTTAGTGAGTATTGAAAGATAGGATTTAAATTTTTGATTAAAATGATAAGTGTATCTGATATGACGCTCAATTTGAAAATTGATAATCTAGATGCGTTCTTGAGTTTGTATATTAGTGAGATTAATTGATGAAAACATGATAAAAAAAAAAGATTCTTCTTTTTTTTGTATAAAATTTTTATTTTTATTGATTTTTGGTTATCCTTATTTTTCATTTCTTTATTCCTTAATCTATCTTCTTCATGAATTTTGTGGGTATATTCACTGCAAACCCTCACGAGACAACATTCGTCCACTAGGGTAACCTAGGGGTTTAAAGGCTTGTTGCACGTGCTAAGTGTAATCGAGATTCCTGCGAAAGTGAGTTAGGACTTTTGTTTTTGTTTTCTTTTTTTCTTTTTAGGTTTAGGTTTTGCTCGAGAACTAGCAAAAGATAGGTGTGGGGGTGTGATGAATAACATATATTGTATTTTTCCTCTCATACTTTATCTATTTTTGTATATAAATAAATGCTACTAGGGTATTTTTAGTGTCTTTTGCAGGTAATCCGAATTATACAAGGAGAAGGCATGAAATCAGAGTTGGAGTCGGAAATCAGAGTCCGAAAAGTTACTAAAGTGGGCAAGACTACGAGAGTATGATGCTTTAAAGACTTAAAGTCGAATACAGTCAGGAATATTAAATCTAGAAGACAAGGGTTACATGTGTACAAAATTTCATAAATTTATCTCAAATTGGAGCCGCGATTTAGCGGTTTTCACCGCCATTTGGCGTCCCTATGTAGGCCCCATGCGCCGAGAATTTTCCTATGGCTTCGTTGTAATTTTTTCACTTTTTAGTTCTGCTGGAAATAGGTTTTGATTTCCGAAGCCTATTTAGAGGCCGACCCTTGTATTGTGACGGTAATCTGGAATTTTTGTATTCGATTTTTCTCTTCAATAAAGTTGGAGTTTTTGCTGAAGGTCGACGGCCACAACACCGTGTCCAGAGGTAACCCATTGATCTTGAGATTCTTATTTTCTTTCTGCATAGATTTGATTGCTTTTTAAATTAGGGTTTACTGCTTTCTAGATTAGGGTTTACCGCTTTCTAGATTAGGATTTATCATTCTATGAATAAAAAGTTGATCTTCCTTAGTAAAAATCATGAGTAGCTAATTAGATCAGCTCTAGGATGTAGATGAAGCTAAGATCCACCATGTAATTATTTTCTAATATTTTTCTTCTTAAATAAAATTAATAAAGCCATGATTTCTCAAATGAAAGATTAAAATACAAGGACCCGAAGTTTAGAACTCTGATAGGTTATACTTGAATTAGGATTCTTGATAATCTATACTTAGTTAGGGATTGGGGTTGCTGGTTTTGTCTTTTTATTTGAATTATCTAAAAGATTTAGTTTATTTTTATAAGAAGTAGCATCTTTTGATAAGCTATACTTGCACAATACTTGATAGCTCATGCTTAGGGCACTTTAAGTA
This sequence comes from Dracaena cambodiana, assembly GCA_036321105.1. Classification (NCBI taxonomy): domain Eukaryota; kingdom Viridiplantae; phylum Streptophyta; class Magnoliopsida; order Asparagales; family Asparagaceae; genus Dracaena; species Dracaena cambodiana. Next base: position 28,471,126 of record JAYEPQ010000015.1, read on the forward strand.
AAAATTAAACTAAAAAAATTGAATTTTTATGATAGAAGAAAATAATAGAAGTAAGAACATGGCTGGAAATTAGTGGATTCTATATCCTAGGCTACTTAGATTAATCCGACCTCAATCTAGAACTGAACGGTTAGTCCGTTGAACTATAGAGAAAGTAAGAACGCAGAAACACCTTAGATCCTTGTGAGACGACCTGTACAGCGCTACAACGATACTGTGCGCTTGCAGTAAATATAACACATCAAGTTTTTGGCGCCGTTGCTGGGGATCGACGGTGTTTTTCTTGCTTTTTCTAGCATTTTACGGGTTAACAGTGTGTGTGAGTGTGCAGGAAATAGAAATTGCAAAGACAAGAAGATTTAAAGGATTAAAAGAGCCTCTGAACCAAGTAGAAAAAAGTACAAAGTCAAATTCTCCAGTTTTGCCACTATTCAGCGGCTAGAACCGCTATTTAGTGGTCCAAGAGGTAAGTTCTGAACCCAAATTTTTTTCTGTTTACGTAGTTTTACTTCCTGATTCTGTAGAAAAATTAAAAAAAAATACAAAAATTAGAAACAGTAGAAATCACATTTTTATTTGATCATATCTATTCCACCGTTTTATCTCTCCACCACACCCCACTTCTTCCATTAGTTTAGGAAGTTCACGCATACACTCACGGTCGCTGGTTCGTGCCACATTGGACCCGTGATCAATTTGGTCGACTTGTGAGATCAGATTTGTTCATGAGAGACAAGATGGACCAGCCGATCCCGATCCTTCAGGATCGATGTTACCCGTTACGTACATCATTACCATCATGCATCAAACTTCCACATGTAGCGGGTAATCACTATGAATTAAAACCGCAGTACATTAGTATGCTTTCCAAATTTACTGGTTCTGATTTAGAAGATGCATATCTCTTTATCAGTGAATTTCAAGAAGTATGCGTAATGATTAAACTGCAAAACTTATCGGAGGACGCAATTAAGCTCCGCTTCATCCCTTTTGCACTTAAAGATAATGCCAAGAAGTGGTTGTACAGTATACCTACTGATTCAATCACTACTTGGGATGAATTCGTTACAGTGTTTCTCAAGAAGTATTATCCTACGCACAAGACGGCAAGAATCAGAAATCAAATTAATCAATTCCGTCAAGTGCCAGGAGAACCCTTCTGGAAATATTTAGAACGGTTTAAGGATTTATTAGCTTAGTGCCCCCACCATGCGATAGAAAAGTGGCGGTTGTGCCAAATCATATACGAAGGACTTGATTACACATCCAAAACTCTTCTGGAATCTATGTGTCAAGGGGAGTTTATGAGGAAAAACGAGGATGACGCATGGGACTTTCTTGAGGACCTATCGTGGAAGACCATGTAGTGGGAGAGTCCTGCTGAGAAGCCTAGTATATCAACTTCTGCTCATAAGAGTGGGATCCATAGCGTCGATAGCTCTATAGCTGCCGAAGCTAAGATCGCAGCCCTTATGAGAAGAATTGAGGCACTGGAGACTCCTAGTGCTCCACCAGTGGGTCAAGTAAATCAAATTCAAGTTCCCACATACTTTAATTGCGGAACTTCGAATCATGTTATGGAGGAGTGTCAATTATTAATGAATTCCATGGGTCGCACACTTGAGCAGGCTAACGCCTTATATCAACAACCCATGAACAATCCTTACGCTCCTACATACAATCCTGGCTGGAGAAATCATCCAAATCTATCATGGGGTCGAGGGCAATATTAGGGGGGCCCTAACCCTAACATGCAACTTCCAGCCACTGGTCAGTTTCCAAGACCAAATATGGGTACTTATCGACACCCAAATATTTCAAACCATGGGAACAACCAGAATAGACCACCTGTACAAAACTACTCATATCCACAACAGGGGTCTAATAATGAATAAGAAAAGCGACTTCAGTCACTTGAGAAGCACGTTGAAAATCTTCTCAAGTCTCAGTCCAACCTTGACACATACATGCAAAATCTTATGAAAGTGTCAACTGATTTTATTCAAAGAACAGATCAGCACCTGCTCGTGAACTCTCAATCTATTAAGAATGTAGAGTAGCAGGTTGGAAAACTAGCTGATCAAATGAGTGAACGTGGTAAGGGCACTTTTCCAAGTCAACCCATAACAAATCCTAATGCCAGTTCCTCCAACTCCAATCAGTCGCATGTCCACCAATGCAATGCCATTCACACGCTTAGATCTGGCAAGCAAGTGGATAATAGTGTAGCCGTGCCCCCTGATCCCACTCCTACTATCTCACAGGCTACATCATCTCTTCCACCCGTTTCTCCACAATCATCTCCATCACCTCCATCACCGTCACGTACTCATTTGGAAGAACCTGTTCCTGAGCCGAAAGCACCATATCCAAATCGGCTTAGGAAGCCTTCACCGCAAGTAGAAAAGATTCTTGAAATATTTCATCAAGTGAAGGTTAATATTCCACTCCTTGATATTATACAACAGGTTCATACTTATGCTAAGTTCCTCAAGGGTTTGTGCAGTAAGAAACGAGCAAGAAACGTTCCTGAGAAAGTTTTTCTTGCTGCAAATATATCACATATCCTCTCTAACACCCTGCCTATCAAGTACAAAGATTCAGGTTCCCCTACAATCTCATGCACCATTGGGAACACTACATTTGATAGGGCGTTGCTTGATTTAGGGGCAAGTGTCAATTTGTTTTCTTACACTGTTTATCAGCAACTGGGATTAGGAAAACTTCAACCTACCAAGGTCACATTACAGCTAGCTGATCGTTCAATTAAGAGACCACTTGGTATGGTTGAAGATGTGCTCATTAAGGTTGGCGAGTTTATTTTTCCTGTAGACTTTATTGTTTTAGAAACTGAACCAATCTCCAATCCATGGAATCAAATTCCCATTATCTTGGGTAGACCATTCCTTGCAACATCAAATGCATTGATTAATTGTAGGAGTGGTCTCATGAAGTTATCGTTTGGAAATATGACTGTGGCATTGAACATATTTAATATGGATGAGCACGCAACGAGCTCTCTCATTGAGGTCAATATGATTCATAGTTTGTACTCTCATTCGACCTCTTCCACTGATGATGAATATTCATTTGAGCAAATGTTCAAAGATGAGCTCATACTATTAGAAGAATTGGCACATACTAATTTTATATATGATGATACTTGTGCAAGTGTGCCATTGAATTATGAGCAAACTTTTGAGGATTTGTTTGCAGAGGAGCTTGCATTACTTCATGAGTTAGAAGAGCCACCACCACATTCACTTAATCATATTAGACTTTTCTCACCTCATGATATTTCTACATGTATGCTTGTTACTAACGATGATTGGCAGGTTTATAATAAAGAATTCTTTAACCCAATTGTTAATACTTACATGTGGACAAAGAAAAAGCGAGGACGACATAAGAAGCAGACAAGTAATCTCGTGACTTGTAAGAGGTTGATAAAATATAATAATGCACCCACTTTACGTTTAAAACGCACACACTATGAAAGTGGGAAGCGATCGAGAGGTCGTAACTGCTTTTCATGCGTTAATAGGGTGATGATATTGAGATCGTAACTTTTACGACTCTCATTATTTGTATAGTATTTGTATAATAGTTTTCACATTTTGTTTTACCACACTTGGTTTGTGTATGACGGCATATACAAGTTTAGGTGTGGGGGAGTAGTTTTAAGGAGATTTTTATTTTTAGGATTTTATTTTATTTTTTATTTTTTATTTTTTTATTTTTAGTATTTTGGGTTTCTTTATTTTACACTTTGGGTAGTTTTTAGGGTAACTAATTTAAAAAAATTTCAAAAAAAAACTGAAAAAAATTTTAAAAAAGAAAAATTATATTTTTCATCAATAGACCAAACTAATTACAGATAAATGGATAAATTTAGATTTGAAATTGGATAGGAGAGTAGATTGGATGATACACTTTGAAATTTATGAAAAAGATCAAAATCTGAAAAATAAATATTGCTAACAATAATTTTGAGGCAAGTATACATCTATTTTTTACTTCACAATAGTTTATTAGGTTAAGGACAAAGATGATAACGATTGAGTAAGTTTTCTCTCTCTAAAAAAAAATAGAAAAAAAAATGTAAAAAAAAAATGAAAAAAAAATGAGAATAAAATAATGGGGTGAGCCTGGTATTAAGGCAATATTCTCGAGAGTGATAAAATAATGGGGTGCGCCTGATATTAAGGCAATAACCTCAAGAGTGAAAAAAGAGTATGATCCAAGTAATCGGATACTTTGCGCCTAAGTAAGAGTGAATATTCGCATGAAAAGTGAAATATTCTTAAAAAAAAAAGGAAAAAAAAAAAGAAAAAAAATGTTATGAGAGAGGAGATGAATCATGAGTTAGAGTTCGAGTCCAAAACCGAAGTAGACTATCACACGTGTACGTAGATGTATAGGAGCCAATGGATTATATGTTAGTGAGTATTGAAAGATAGGATTTAAATTTTTGATTAAAATGATAAGTGTATCTGATATGACGCTCAATTTGAAAATTGATAATCTAGATGCGTTCTTGAGTTTGTATATTAGTGAGATTAATTGATGAAAATATGATAAAAAAAAAAGATTCTTCTTTCTTTTGTATAAAATTTTTATTTTTCTTGATTTTTGGTTATCCTTATTTTTCATTTCTTTATTCCTTAATCTATCTTCTTCATGAATTTTGTGGGTATATTCACTGCAAACCCTCACGAGACAACACTCGTCCACTAGGGTAACCTAGGGGTTTAAAGGCTTGTTGCACGTGCTAAGTGTAATCGCGATTCCTGCGAAAGTGAGTTAGGACTTTTGTTTTTGTTTTCTTTTTTTCTTTTTAGGTTTAGGTTTTGCTCGAGAACTAGCAAAAGATAGGTGTGGGGGTGTGATGAATAACATATATTGTATTTTTCCTCTCATACTTTATCTATTTTTGTATATAAATAAATGCTACTAGGGTATTTTTAGTGTCTTTTGCAGGTAATCCGAATTATAAAAGGAGAAGGCATGAAATCAGAGTTGGAGTCGGAAATCAGAGTCCGAAAAGTTACTAAAGTGGGCCAGACTACTAGAGTATGATGCTTTAAAGACTTAAAGTCGAATACAGTCAGGAATATTAAATCTAGAAGACAAGGGTTACATGTGTACAACATTTCATGAATTTATCTCAAATTGGAGCCGCTATTTCGCGGTGTTCACCGCCATTTCGCGGCTCTATGTAGGCCCCATGCGCCGAGATTTTTCCTGTGGCTTCGTTGTAATTTTTTCACTGTTTATTTCTGCTAGAAATAGGGTTTGATTTCCGAAGCCTATTTAGAGGCCGACCCTTGTATTGTGACGGTAATCTGGAATTTTTGTATTCGATTTTCTCTTCAATAAAGTTGGAGTTTTTGCTGAAGGTCGACGGCCACAACACCGTGTCCAGAGGTAACCCATTGATCTTGAGATTCTTATTTTCTTTCTGCATAGATTTGATTGCTTTTTAAATTAGGGTTTACTGGTTTCTAGATTAGGGTTTACCGCTTTCTAGATTAGGATTTATCATTCTATGAATAAAAAGTTGATCTTCCTTAGTAAAAATCATGAGTAGCTAATTAGATCAGCTCTAGGATGTAGATGAAGCTAAGATCCACCATGTAATTATTTTCTAATATTTTTCTTCTTAAATAAAATTAATAAAGCCATGATTTCTCAAATGAAAGATTAAAATATAAGGACCCGAAGTTTAGAACTCTGATAGGTTATACTTGAATTAGGATTCTTGATAATCTATACTTAGTTAGAGATTGGGGTTGCTGGTTTTGTCTTTTTATTTGAATTATGTAAAAGATTTAGTTTATTTTTATAAGAAGTAGTATCTTTTGATAAGCTATACTTGCACAACACTTGATAGCTCATACTTAGGGCACTTTAAGTAAAAATTAAACTAAAAAGATTGAATTTTTATGATAGAAGAAAATAATAGAAGTAAGAACATGGCTGGAAATTAGTGGATTCTATATCCTAGGCTACTTAGATTAATCCAACCTCAATCTAGAACTGAACGGTTAGTCCGTTGAACTATAGAGAAAGTAAGAACGCAGAAACACTTTAGATCCTTGTGAGACGACCTGTACAGCGCTACAACGATACTGTGCGCTTGCAGTAAATATAACACATCAAGTTTTTGGCGCCGTTGCTGGGGATCGACGGTGTTTTTCTTGCTTTTTCTAGCATTTTACGGGTTAACAGTGTGTGTGAGTGTGCAGGAAATAGAAATTGCAAAGACATGAAGATTTAGAGGATTAAAAGAGCCTCTGAACCAAGTAGAAAAAAGTACAAAGTCAAATTCTCCAGTTTTGCCGCTATTCCGCGGCTAGAACCGCTTTTTAGCGGTCCAAGAGGTAAGTTCTGAACCCAAATTTTTTCTATTTCTGTAGTTTTACTTCCTGATTCTGTAGAAAAATTACAAAAAAAATACAAAAATTAGAAACAGTAGAAATCACATTTTTATATGATCATATCTATTCCACCGTTTTATCTCTCCACCACACCCCACTTCTTGCATTAGTTTAGGAAGTTCACGCATACACTCACGGTCGCTGGTTCGTGCCACATTGGATCCGTGATCAATTTGGTCGATTTGTGAGATCAGATTTGTTCATGGGAGACAAGATGGACCAGCCGATCCCGATCCTTCAGGATCGATGTTACCCGTTACGTACATCATTACCATCATGCATCAAACTTCCACACGTAGCGGGTAATCACTATGAATTAAAACCGCAGTACATTAGTATGCTTCCCAAATTCACTGGTTCTGATTCAGAAGATGCATATCTCTTTATCAGTGAATTTCAAGAAGTATGCGTAATGATTAAACTGCAAAACTTATCGGAGGACGCAATTAAGCTCCGCTTCATCCCTTTTGCACTTAAGGATAATGCCAAGAAGTGGTTGTACAGTATACCTACTGATTCAATCACTACTTGGGATGAATTCGTTACAGTGTTTCTCACGAAGTATTATCCTACGCACAAGACGGCAAGAATCAGAAATCAAATTAATCAATTCCGTCAAGCGCCAGGAGAACCCTTCTGGAAATATTTAGAACGGTTTAAGGATTTATTAGCTCAGTGCCCCCATCATGCGATAGAAAAGTGGCGGTTGTGTCAAATCATATACGAAGGACTTGATTACACATCCAAAACTTTTCTGGAATCCATGTGTCAAGGGGAGTTTATGAGGAAAAACGAGGATGACGCATGGGACTTTCTTGAGGACTTATCGTGGAAGACCATGCAGTGGGAGAGTCCTGCTGAGAAGCCTAGTATATCAACTTCTGCTCATAAGAGTGGGATCCATAGCGTCGATAGCTCTATAGCTGCCGAAGCTAAGATCGCAGCCCTTATGAGAAGAATTGAGGCACTGGAGACTCCTAGTGCTCCACCAGTGGGTCAAGTAAATCAAATTCAAGTTTCCACATACTTTAATTGCGGAACTTCGAATCATGTTATGGAGGAGTGTCCATTATTAATGAATTCCATGGGTCGCACACTTGAGCAGGCTAACGCCTTATATCAACAACCCATGAACAATCCTTACACTCCTACATACAATCCTGGCTGGAGAAATCATCCAAATCTATCATGGGGTCAAGGGCAATATTAGGGGGCCCCTAACCCTAACATGCAACCTCCAGCCACTGGTCAGTTTCCAAGACCAAATATGGGTACTTATCGACACCCAAATATTTCAAACCATGGGAACAACCAGAATAGACCAACTGTACAAAACTACTCATATCCACAACATGGGTCTAATAATGAACAAGAAAAACGACTTCAGTCACTTGAGAAGCACGTTGAAAATCTTCTCAAGTCTCAGTCCAACCTTGACACATACATGCAAAATCTTATGAAAGTGTCAACAGATTTTATTCAAAAAACAGATCAGCACCTGCTCGTGAACTCTCAATCTATTAAGAATATATAGCAGCAGGTTGGACAACTAGCTGATCAAATGAGTGAACGTGGCAAGGGCACTTTTCCAAGTCAACCCATAACAAATCCTAATGCCAGTTCCTCCAACTCCAATCAGTCGCATGTCCACCAATGCAATGCCATTCACACGCTTAGATCTGGCAAGCAAGTGGATAATAGTGTAGCCGTGCCCCCTGATCCCACTCCTACTATCTCGCAGGCTACATCATCTCTTCCACCCGTTTCTCCACAATCATCTCCATCACCTCCATCACCGTCACGTACTCATTTGGAAGAACCTGTTCCTGAGCCGAAAGCACCATATCCAAATCGGCTTAGAAAGCCTTCACCGCAAGTAGAAAAGATTCTTGAAATATTTCAGCAAGTGAAGGTTAATATTCCACTCCTTGACATGATACAACAGGTTCCTACTTATGCTAAGTTCCTCAAGGGTTTGTGCAGTAAGAAACGAGCAAGAAACGTTCCTGAGAAAGTTTTTCTTGCTGCAAATATATCACATATTCTCTCTAACTCCTTGCCTATCAAGTACAAAGATCCAGGTTCCCCTACAATCTCATGCACCATTGGGAACACTACATTTGATAGGGCGTTGCTTGATTTAGGGGCAAGTGTCAATTTGCTTTTTTACACTGTTTATCAGCAACTGGGGTTAGGGAAACTTGAACCTACCAAGGTCACATTACAGCTAGCTGATCGTTCAATTAAGAGACCACTTGGTATAGTTGAAGATGTGCTCATTAAGGTTGGCGAGTTTATTTTTCCTGTAGACTTTATTGTTTTAGAAACTGAACCAATCTCCAATCCATGGAATCAAATTTCCATTATCTTGGGTAGACCATTCCTTGCAACATCAAATGCATTGATTAATTGTAGGAGTGGTCTCATGAAGTTATCGTTTGGAAATATGACTGTGGCATTGAACATATTTAATATGGATGAGCACGCAACGAGCTCTCTCATTGAGGTCAATATGATTCATAGTTTGTACTCTCATTCGACCTCTTCCACTGATGATGAATATTCATTTGAGCAAATGTTCAAAGATGAGCTCATACTATTAGAAGAATTGGCACATACTAATTTTATATATGATGATACTTGTGCAAGTGTGCCATTGAATTATGAGCAAACTTTTGAGGATTTGTTTGCAGGGGAGCTTGCATTACTTCATGAGTTAGAAGAGCCACCACCACATTCACTTAATCATATTAGACTTTTCTCACCTCATGATATTTCTACATGTATGCTTGTTACTAACGATGATTGGCAGGTTTATAATAAAGAATTCTTTAACCCAATTGTTAATACTTACATGTGGACAAAGAAAAAGCGAGGACGACATAAGAAGCAGACAAGTAATCTCGTGACTTGTAAGAGGTTGATAAAATATAATAATGCACCCACTTTACGTTTAAAACGCACACACTATGAAAGTGGGAAGCGATCGAGAGGTCGTAACTGCTTTTCATGCGTTAATAGGGTGATGATATTGAGATCGTAACTTTTACGACTCTCATTATTTGTATAGTATTTGTATAATAGTTTTCACATTTTGTTTTACCACACTTGGTTTGTGTATGACGGCATATACAAGTTTAGGTGTGGGGGAGTAGTTTTAAGGAGATTTTTATTTTTAGGATTTTATTTTATTTTTTATTTTTTATTTTTTTATTTTTAGTATTTTGGGTTTCTTTATTTTACACTTTGGGTAGTTTTTAGGGTAACTAATTTAAAAAAATTTAAAAAAAAAACTGAAAAAAATTTTAAAAAAGAAAAATTATATTTTTCATCAATAGACCAAACTAATTACAGATAAATGGATAAATTTAGATTTGAAATTGGATAGGAGAGTAGATTGGATGATACACTTTGAAATTTATGAAAAAGATCAAAATCTGAAAAATAAATATTGCTAACAATAGTTTTGAGGCAAGTATACATCTATTTTTCACTTCACAATAGTTTATTAGGTTAAGGACAAAGATGATAACGATTGAGTAAGTTTTCTCTCTCTAAAAAAAATAGAAAAAAAAATGTAAAAAAAAAAATGAAAAAAAAATGAGAATAAAATAATGGGGTGAGCCTGGTATTAAGGCAATATTCTCGAGAGTGATAAAATAATGGGGTGCGCCTGATATTAAGGCAATAACCTCAAGAGTGAAAAAAGAGTATGATCCAAGTAATCGGATACTTTGCGCCTAAGTAAGAGTGAATATTCGCATGAAAGGTGAAATATTCTTAAAAAAAAAAGGAAAAAAAAAAAGAAAAAAAATGTTATGAGAGAGGAGATGAATCATGAGTTAGAGTTCGAGTCCAAAACCGAAGTAGACTATCACACGTGTACGTAGATGTATAGGAGCCAATGGATTATATGTTAGTGAGTATTGAAAGATAGGATTTAAATTTTTGATTAAAATGATAAGTGTATCTGATATGACGCTCAATTTGAAAATTGATAATCTAGATGCGTTCTTGAGTTTGTATATTAGTGAGATTAATTGATGAAAATATGATAAAAAAAAAAGATTCTTCTTTCTTTTGTATAAAATTTTTATTTTTTTTGATTTTTGGTTATCCTTATTTTTCATTTCTTTATTCCTTAATCTATCTTCTTCATGAATTTTGTGGGTATATTCACTGCAAACCCTCACGAGACAACACTCGTCCACTAGGGTAACCTAGGGGTTTAAAGGCTTGTTGCACGTGCTAAGTGTAATCGCGATTCCTGCGAAAGTGAGTTAGGACTTTTGTTTTTGTTTTCTTTTTTTCTTTTTAGGTTTAGGTTTTGCTCGAGAACTAGCAAAAGATAGGTGTGGGGGTGTGATGAATAACATATATTGTATTTTTCCTCTCATACTTTATCTATTTTTGTATATAAATAAATGCTACTAGGGTATTTTTAGTGTCTTTTACAGGTAATCCGAATTATAAAAGGAGAAGGCATGAAATCAGAGTTGGAGTCGGAAATCAGAGTCCGAAAAGTTACTAAAGTGGGCCAGACTACTAGAGTATGATGCTTTAAAGACTTAAAGTCGAATACAGTCAGGAATATTAAATCTAGAAGACAAGGGTTACATGTGTACAACATTTCATGAATTTATCTCAAATTTGAGCCGCTATTTCGCGGTGTTCACCGCCATTTCGCGGCTCTATGTAGGCCCCATGCGCCGAGATTTTTCCTGTGGCTTCGTTGTAATTTTTTTACTGTTTATTTCTGCTAGAAATAGGGTTTGATTTCCGAAGCCTATTTAGAGGCCGACCCTTGTATTGTGACGGTAATCTGGAATTTTTGTATTCGATTTTCTCTTCAATAAAGTTGGAGTTTTTGCTGAAGGTCGACGGCCACAACACCGTGTCCAGAGGTAACCCATTGATCTTGAGATTCTTATTTTCTTTCTGCATAGATTTGATTGCTTTTTAAATTAGGGTTTACTGGTTTCTAGATTAGGGTTTACCGCTTTCTAGATTAGGATTTATCATTCTATGAATAAAAAGTTGATCTTCCTTAGTAAAAATCATGAGTAGCTAATTAGATCAGCTCTAGGATGTAGATGAAGCTAAGATCCACCTGTAATTATTTTCTAATATTTTTCTTCTTAAATAAAATTAATAAAGCCATGATTTCTCAAATGAAAGATTAAAATACAAGGACCCGAAGTTTAGAACTCTGATAGGTTATACTTGAATTAGGATTCTTGATAATCTATACTTAGTTAGAGATTGGGGTTGCTGGTTTTGTCTTTTTATTTGAATTATGTAAAAGATTTAGTTTATTTTTATAAGAAGTAGTATCTTTTGATAAGCTATACTTGCACAACACTTGATAGCTCATACTTAGGGCACTTTAAGTAAAAATTAAACTAAAAAGATTGAATTTTTATGATAGAAGAAAATAATAGAAGTAAGAACATGGCTGGAAATTAGTGGATTCTATATCCTAGGCTACTTAGATTAATCCGACCTCAATCTAGAACTGAACGGTTAGTCCGTTGAACTATAGAGAAAGTAAGAACGCAGAAACACTTTAGATCCTTGTGAGACGACCTGTACAGCGCTACAACGATACTGTGCGCTTGCAGTAAATATAACACATCAAGTTTTTGGCGCCGTTGCTGGGGATCGACGGTGTTTTTCTTGCTTTTTCTAGCATTTTACGGGTTAACAGTGTGTGTGAGTGTGCAGGAAATAGAAATTGCAAAGACATGAAGATTTAGAGGATTAAAAGAGCCTCTGAACCAAGTAGAAAAAAGTACAAAGTCAAATTCTCCAGTTTTGCCGCTATTCCCCGGCTAGAACCGCTTTTTAGCGGTCCAAGAGGTAAGTTCTGAACCCAAATTTTTTCTATTTCTGTAGTTTTACTTCCTGATTCTGTAGAAAAATTACAAAAAAAATACAAAAATTAGAAACAGTAGAAATCACATTTTTATATGATCATATCTATTCCACCGTTTTATCTCTCCACCACACCCCACTTCTTGCATTAGTTTAGGAAGTTCACGCATACACTCACGGTCGCTGGTTCGTGCCACATTGGATCCGTGATCAATTTGGTCGATTTGTGAGATCAGATTTGTTCATGGGAGACAAGATGGACCAGCCGATCCCGATCCTTCAGGATCGATGTTACCCGTTACGTACATCATTACCATCATGCATCAAACTTCCACACGTAGCGGGTAATCACTATGAATTAAAACCGCAGTACATTAGTATGCTTCCCAAATTCACTGGTTCTGATTCAGAAGATGCATATCTCTTTATCAGTGAATTTCAAGAAGTATGCGTAATGATTAAACTGCAAAACTTATCGGAGGACGCAATTAAGCTCCGCTTCATCCCTTTTGCACTTAAGGATAATGCCAAGAAGTGGTTGTACAGTATACCTACTGATTCAATCACTACTTGGGATGAATTCGTTACAGTGTTTCTCACGAAGTATTATCCTACGCACAAGACGGCAAGAATCAGAAATCAAATTAATCAATTCCGTCAAGCGCCAGGAGAACCCTTCTGGAAATATTTAGAACGGTTTAAGGATTTATTAGCTCAGTGCCCCCATCATGCGATAGAAAAGTGGCGGTTGTGTCAAATCATATACGAAGGACTTGATTAAAACTTTTCTGGAATCCATGTGTCAAGGGAAGTTTATGAGGAAAAATGAGGATGACGCATGGGACTTTCTTGAGGACTTATCGTGGAAGACCATGCAGTGGGAGAGTCCTGCTGAGAAGCCTAGTATATCAACTTCTGCTCATAAGAGTGGGATCCATAGCGTCGATAGCTCTATAGCTGCCGAAGCTAAGATCGCAGCCCTTATGAGAAGAATTGAGGCACTGGAGACTCCTAATGCTCCACCAGTGGGTCAAGTAAATCAAATTCAAGTTCCCACATACTTTAATTGCGGAACTTCGAATCATGTTATGGAGGAGTGTCCATTATTAATGAATTCCATGGGTCGCACACTTGAGCAGGCTAACGCCTTATATCAACAACCCATGAACAATCCTTACACTCCTACATACAATCCTGGCTGGAGAAATCATCCAAATCTATCATGGGGTCAAGGGCAATATTAGGGGGCCCCTAACCCTAACATGCAACCTCCAGCCACTGGTCAGTTTCCAAGACCAAATATGGGTACTTATCGACACCCAAATATTTCAAACCATGGGAACAACCAGAATAGATCACCTGTACAAAACTACTCATATCCACAACAGGGGTCTAATAATGAACAAGAAAAGCGACTTCAGTCATTTGAGAAGCACGTTGAAAATCTTCTCAAGTCTCAGTCCAACCTTGACACATACATGCAAAATCTTATGAAAGTGTCAACTGATTTTATTCAAAGAACATATCAGCACCTGCTCGTGAACTCTCAATCTATTAAGAATATAGAGCAGCAGGTTGGACAACTAGCTAATCAAATGAGTGAACGTGGCAAGGGCACTTTTCCAAGTCAACCCATAACAAATCCTAATGCCAGTTCCTCCAACTCCAATCAGTCGCATGTCCACCAATGCAATGCCATTCACACGCTTAGATCTGGCAAGCAAGTGGATAATAGTGTAGCCGTGCCCCCTGATCCCACTCCTACTATCTCGCAGTCTACATCATCTCTTCCACCCGTTTCTCCACAATCATCTCCATCACCTCCATCACCGTCACGTACTCATTTGGAAGAACCTGTTCCTGAGCCGAAAGCACCATATCCAAATCGGCTTAGGAAGCCTTCACCGCAAGTAGAAAAGATTCTTGAAACATTTCAGCAAGTGAAGGTTAATATTCCACTCCTTAACACGATACAACAGGTTCCTACTTATGTTAAGTTCCTCAAGGGTTTGTGCAGTAAGAAACGAGCAAGAAACGTTCCTGAGAAAGTTTTTCTTACTGCAAATATATCACATATCCTCTCTAACTCCTTGCCTATCAAGTACAAAGATCCAGGTTCCCCTACAATCTCATGCACCATTGGGAACACTACATTTGATAGGGCGTTGCTTGATTTAGGGGCAAGTGTCAATTTGCTTTCTTACACTGTTTATCAGCAACTGGGGTTAGGAAAATTTCAACCTACCAAGGTCACATTACAGCTAGCTGATCGTTCAATTAAGAGACCACTTGGTATGGTTGAAGATGTGCTCATTAAGGTTGGCGAGTTTATTTTTCCTGTAGACTTTATTGTTTTAGAAACTGAACCAATCTCCAATCCATGGAATCAAATTCTCATTATCTTGGGTAGACCATTCCTTGCAACATCAAATGCATTGATTAATTGTAGGAGTGGTCTCATGAAGTTATCGTTTGGAAATATGACTGTGGCATTGAACATATTTAATATGGATGAGCACGCAACGAGCTCTCTCATTGAGGTCAATATGATTCATAGTTTGTACTCTCATTCGACCTCTTCCACTGATGATGAATCTTCATTTGAGCAAATGTTCAAAGATGAGCTCATACTATTAGAAGAATTGGCACATACTGATTTTATATATGATGATACTTGTGCAAGTGTGCCATTGAATTATGAGCAAACTTTTGAGGATTTGTTTGCAGAGGAGCTTGCATTACTTCATGAGTTAGAAGAGCCACCACCACATTCACTTAATCATATTAGACTCTTCTCACCTCATGATATTTCTACATGTATGCTTGTTACTAACGATGATTGGCAGGTTTATAATAAAGAATTCTTTAACCCAATTGTTAATGCTTACATGTGGACAAAGAAAAAGCAAGGACGACATAAGAAGCAGACAAGTAATCTCGTGACTTGTAAGAGGTTGATGAAATATAATAATGCACCCACTTCACGTTTAAAACGCACACACTATGAAAGTGGGAAGCGATCGAGAGGTCGTAATTGCTTTTCATGCGTTAATAGGGTGATGATATTGAGATCGTAACTTTTACGACTCTCATTATTTGTATAGTATTTGTATAATAGTTTTCACATTTTGTTTTACCACACTTGGTTTGTGTATGACGGCATACACAAGTTTAGGTGTGGGGGAGTAGTTTTAAGGAGATTTTTATTTTTAGGATTTTATTTTATTTTTTATTTTTTGATTTTTAGTATTTTGGGTTTCTTTATTTTACACTTTGGGTAGTTTTTAGGGTAACTAATTTTAAAAAATTTAAAAAAAAAACTGAAAAAAATTTTTAAAAAGAAACATTATGTTTTTCATCAATAGACCAAACTAATTACAGATAAATGGATAAATTTAGATTTGAAATTGGATAGGAGAGTAGATTGGATGATACACTTTGAAATTTATGAAAAAGATCAAAATCTGAAAAATAAATATTACTAACAATAGTTTTGAGGTAAGTATACATCTATTTTTCACTTCACAATAATTTATTAGGTTAAGGATAAAGATGATAACGATTGAGTAAGTTTTCTCTCTCTAAAAAAAATAGAAAAAAAAATGTAAAAAAAAAATGAAAAAAAATGAGAATAAAATAATGGGGTGAGCCTGGTATTAAGGCAATAGCCTCGAGAGTGATAAAATAATGGGGTGCGCCTGGTATTAAGGCAATAGTCTCAAGAGTGAAAAAAGAGTATGATCCAAGTAATCGGATACTTTGCGCCTAAGTAAGCGTGAATATTCGCATGAAAGGTGAAATATTCTTAAAAAAAAAAAAAAGGAAAAAAAAAGAAAAAAAAATGTTATGAGAGAGGAGATGAATCATGAGTTAGAGTTCGAGTCCAAAACCGAAGTAGACTATCACACGTGTACGTAGATGTATAGGAGCCAATGGATTATATGTTAGTGAGTATTGAAAGATAGGATTTAAATTTTTGATTAAAATGATAAGTGTATCTGATATGACGCTCAATTTGAAAATTGATAATCTAGATGCGTTCTTGAGTTTGTATATTAGTGAGATTAATTGATGAAAACATGATAAAAAAAAATATTCTTCTTTCTTTTGTATAAAATTTTTATTTTTTTTGATTTTTGGTTATCCTTATTTTTCATTTCTTTATTCCTTAATCTATCTTCTTCATGAATTTTGTGGGTATATTCACTGCAAACCCTCACGAGACAACACTCGTCCACTAGAGTAACCTAGGGGTTTAAAGGGTTGTTGCATGTGATAAGTGTAATCGTGATTCCTGCGAAAGTGAGTTAGGAATTTTGTTTTTGTTTTCTTTTTTTCTTTTTAGGTTTAGGTTTTGCTCGAGAACTAGCAAAAGATAGGTGTGGGGGTGTGATGAATAACATATATTGTATTTTTCCTCCCATACTATATCTATTTTTGTATATAAATAAATGCTACTCGGGTATTTTTAGTGTCTTTTGCAGGTAATCCGAATTATACAAGGAGAAGGCATGAAATCAGAGTTGGAGTCGGAAATCATAGTCCGAAAAGTTACTAAAGTGGGCAAGACTACGAGACTATGATGCTGTAAATACTTAAAGTCGAATACAGTCAGAAATATTAAATCTAGAAGAAAAGGGTTACATGTGTACAAAATTTCATGAATTTATCTCAAATTTGAGCTGCTATTTAGCGGTTTTCACCGCCATTTGGCGGCCCTATGTAGGCCCCATGCGCCGAGATTTTTCCTATGGCTTCGTTGTAATTTTTTCACTTTTTAGTTCTGCTAGAAATAGGGTTTGATTTCCGAAGCCTATTTAGAGGCCGACCCTTGTATTGTGACGGTAATCTGAAATTTTTGTATTCGATTTTTCTCTTCAATAAAGTTGGGGTTTTTGCTGAAGGTCGACGGCCACAACACCGTGTCCAGAGGTAACCCATTGATCTTGAGATTCTTATTTTCTTTCTGCATAGATTTGATTGCTTTTTAAATTAGGGTTTACTGCTTTCTAGATTAGGGTTTACCGCTTTCTAGATTAGGATTTATCATTCTATGAATAAAAAGTTGATCTTCCTTAGTAAAAATCATGAGTAGCTAATTAGATCAGCTCTAGGATGTAGATGAAGCTAAGATCCACCTGTAATTATTTTCTAATATTTTTCTTCTTAAATAAAATTAATAAAGCCATGATTTCTCAAATGAAAGATTAAAATACAAGGACCCGAAGTTTAGAACTCTGATAGGTTATACTTGAATTAGGATTCTTGATAATCTATACTTAGTTAGAGATTGGGGTTGCTGGTTTTGTCTTTTTATTTGAATTATCTAAAAGATTTAGTTTATTTTTATAAGAAGTAGCATCTTTTGATAAGCTATACTTGCACAACACTTGATAGCTCATGCTTAGGGCACTTTAAGTAAAAATTAAACTAAAAAGATTGAATTTTTATGATAAAAGAAAATAATAGAAGTAAGAACATGGCTGGAAATTAGTGGATTCTATATCCTAGGCTACTTAGATTAATCCGACCTCAATCTAGAACTGAACGGTTAGTCCGTTGAACTATAGAGAAAGTAATAACGCAGAAACACCTTAGATCCTTGTGAGACGACCTGTACAGCGCTACAACGATACTGTGCGCTTGCAGTAAATATAACACATCAAGTTTTTGGCGCCGTTGCTGGGGATCGACGGTGTTTTTCTTGCTTTTTCTAGCATTTTACGGGTTAACAGTGTGTGTGAGTGTGCAGGAAATAGAAATTGCAAAGACAGGAAGATTTAAAGGATTAAAAGAGCCTCTGAACCAAGTAGAAAAAAGTACAAAGTCAAATTCTCCAGTTTTGCCGCTATTCAGCGGCTAGAACCGCTATTTAGCGGTCCAAGAGGTAAGTTCTGAACCCAAATTTTTTCTGTTTCTGTAGTTTTACTTCCTGATTCTGTAGAAAAATTAAAAAAAAATACAAAAATTAGAAACAGTAGAAATCACATTTTTATTTGATCATATCTATTCCACCGTTTTATCTCTCCACCACACCCCACTTCTTGCATTAGTTTAGGAAGTTCACGCATACACTCACGGTCGCTGGTTCGTGCCACATTGGACCCGTGATTAATTTGGTCGACTTGTGAGATCAGATTTGTTCATGGGAGACAAGATGGACCAGCCGATCCCGATACTTCAGGATCGATGTTACCCGTTACGTACATCATTACCATCATGCATCAAACCTCCACACGTAGCGGGTAATCACTATGAATTAAAACCGCAGTACATTAGTATGCTTCCCAAATTCACTGGTTCTGATTCAGAAGATGCATATCTCTTTATCAGTGAATTTCAAGAAGTATGCGTAATGATTAAACTGCAAAACTTATCGGAGGACGCAATTAAGCTCCGCTTCATCCCTTTTGCACTTAAGGATAATGCCAAGAAGTGGTTGTACAGTATACCTACTGATTCAATCACTACTTGGGATGAATTCGTTACAGTGTTTCTCAAGAAGTATTATCCTACGCACAAGACGGCAAGAATCAGAAATCAAATTAATCAATTCCGTCAAGTGCCAGGAGAACCCTTCTGGAAATATTTAGAACGGTTTAAGGATTTATTAGCTCAGTACCCCCACCATGCGATAGAAAAGTGGCGGTTGTGTCAAATCATATACGAAGGACTTGATTACACATCCAAAACTCTTCTGGAATCCATGTGTCAAGGGGAGTTTATGAGGAAAAACGAGGATGACGCATGGGACTTTCTTGAGGACCTATCGTGGAAGACCATGCAGTGGGAGAGTCCTGCTGAGAAGCCTAGTATATCAACTTCTGCTCATAAGAGTGGGATCCATAGCGTCGATAGCTCTATAGCTGCCGACGCTAAGATCGCAGCCCTTATGAGAAGAATTGAGGCACTTGAGACTCCTAGTGCTCCACCAGTGGGTCAAGTAAATCAAATTCAAGTTCCCACATACTTTAATTGCGGAACTTCGAATCATGTTATGGAGGAGTGTCCATTATTAATGAATTCCATGGGTCGCACACTTGAGCAGACTAACGCCTTATATCAACAACCCATGAATAATCCTTACGCTCCTACATACAATCCTGGCTGGAGAAATCATCCAAATCTATCATGGGGTCAAGGGTAATATTAGGGGGGCCCTAACCCTAACATGCAACCTCCAGCCACTGGTCAGTTTCCAAGACCAAATATGGGTACTTATCGACACCCAAATATTTCAAACCATGGGAACAACCAGAATAGACCACCTGTACAAAACTACTCATATCCACAACAGGGGTCTAATAATGAACAAGAAAAGCGACTTCAGTCACTTGAGAAGCACGTTGAAAATCTTCTCAAGTCTCAGTCCAACCTTGACACATACATGCAAAATCTTATGAAAGTGTCAACTGATTTTATTCAAAGAACATATCAGCACCTGCTCGTGAACTCTCAATCTATTAAGAATGTAGAGCAGCAGGTTGGACAACTAGCTAATCAAATGAGTGAACGTGGCAAGGGCACTTTTCCAAGTCAACCCATAACAAATCCTAATGCCAGTTCCTCCAACTCCAATCAGTCGCATGTCCACCAATGCAATGCCATTCACACGCTTAGATCTGGCAAGCAAGTGGATAATAGTGTAGCCGTGCCCCCTGATCCCACTCCTACTATCTCGCAGGCTACATCATCTCTTCCACCCGTTTCTCCACAATCATCTCCATCACCTCCATCACCGTCACGTACTCATTTGGAAGAACCTGTTCCTGAGCCGAAAGCACCATATCCAAATCGGCTTAGGAAGCCTTCACCACAAGTAGAAAAGATTCTTGAAACATTTCAACAAGTGAAGGTTAATATTCCACTCCTTGACATGATACAACAGGTTCCTACTTATGCTAAGTTCCTCAAGGGTTTGTGCAATAAGAAACGAGCAAGAAACGTTCCTGAGAAAGTTTTTCTTACTGCAAATATATCACATATCCTCTCTAACTCCTTGCCTATCAAGTACAAAGATCTAGGTTCCCCTACAATCTCATGCACCATTGGGAACACTATATTTGATAGGGCGTTGCTTGATTTAGGGGCAAGTGTCAATTTGCTTTCTTACACTGTTTATCAGCAACTGGGGTTAGGAAAACTTCAATCTACCAAGGTCACATTACAGCTAGCTGATTGTTCAATTAAGAGACCACTTGGTATGGTTGAAGATGTGCTCATTAAGGTTGGCGAGTTTATTTTTCCTGTAGACTTTATAGTTTTAGAAACTGAACCAATCTCCAATCCATGGAATCAAATTCTCATTATCTTGGGTAGACCATTCCTTGCAACATCAAATGCATTGATTAATTGTAGGAGTGGTCTCATGAAGTTATCGTTTGGAAATATGACTGTGGCATTGAACATATTTAATATGGATGAGCACGCAACGAGCTCTCTCATTGAGGTCAATATGATTCATAGTTTGTACTCTCATTCGACCTCTTCCACTGATGATGAACCTTCATTTGAGCAAATGTTCAAAGATGAGCTCATACTATTAGAAGAATTGGCACATACTGATTTTATATATGATGATACTTGTGCAAGTGTGCCATTGAATTATGAGCAAACTTTTGAGGATTTGTTTGCAGAGGAGCTTGCATTACTTCATGAGTTAGAAGAGCCACCACCACATTCACTTAATCATATTAGACTCTTCTCACCTCATGATATTTCTACATGTATGCTTGTTACTAACGATGATTGCAGGTTTATAATAAAGAATTCTTTAACCCAATTGTTAGTGCTTACATGTGGACAAAGGAAAAGCGAGGACGACATAAGAAGCAGACAAGTAATCTCGTGACTTGTAAGAGGTTGATGAAATATAATAATGTACTCACTTCACGTTTAAAACGCACACACTATGAAAGTGGGAAGCGATCGAGAGGTCGTAATTGCTTTTCATGCGTTAATAGGGTGATGATATTGAGATCGTAACTTTTACGACTCTCATTATTTGTATAGTATTTGTATAATAGTTTTCACATTTTGTTTTACCACACTTGGTTTGTGTATGACGGCATACACAAGTTAAGCTGTGGGGGAGTAGTTTTAAGGAGATTTTTATTTTTAGGATTTTATTTTATTTTTTATTTTTTATTTTTTTATTTTTAGTATTTTGGGTTTCTTTATTTTACACTTTGGGTAGTTTTTAGGGTAACTAATTTTAAAAAATTTAAAAAAAAAACTGAAAAAAAATTTTAAAAAGAAAAATTATGTTTTTCATCAATAGACCAAACTAATTACAGATAAATGGATAAATTTAGATTTGAAATTGGATAGGAGAGTAGATTGGATGATACACTTTGAAATTTATGAAAAATATCAAAATCTGAAAAATAAATATTGCTAACAATAGTTTTTGAGGCAAGTATACATCTATTTTTCACTTCACAATAATTTATTAGGTTAAGGATAAAGATGATAACGATTGAGTAAGTTTTCTCTCTCTAAAAAAAAATAGAAAAAAAAATGTAAAAAAAAAAATGAAAAAAAAATGAGAATAAAATAATGGGGTGAGCCTGGTATTAAGGCAATAGCCTCGAGAGTGATAAAATAATGGGGTGCGCCTGGTATTAAGGCAATAGTCTCAAGAGTGAAAAAAGAGTATGATCCAAGTAATCGGATACTTTGCGCCTAAGTAAGCGTGAATATTCGCATGAAAGGTGAAATATTCTTAAAAAAAAAAAAAGGAAAAAAAAAAGAAAAAAAAATGTTATGAGAGAGGAGATGAATCATGAGTTAGAGTTCGAGTCCAAAACCGAAGTAGACTATCACACGTGTACGTAGATGTATAGGAGCCAATGGATTATATGTTAGTGAGTATTGAAAGATAGGATTTAAATTTTTGATTAAAATGATAAGTGTATCTGATATGACGCTCAATTTGAAAATTGATAATCTAGATGCGTTCTTGAGTTTGTATATTAGTGAGATTAATTGATGAAAACATGATAAAAAAAAATATTCTTCTTTCTTTTGTATAAAATTTTTATTTTTTTTGATTTTTGGTTATCCTTATTTTTCATTTCTTTATTCCTTAATCTATCTTCTTCATGAATTTTGTGGGTATATTCACTGCAAACCCTCACGAGACAACACTCGTCCACTAGAGTAACCTAGGGGTTTAAAGGGTTGTTGCATGTGATAAGTGTAATCGTGATTCCTGCGAAAGTGAGTTAGGACTTTTGTTTTTGTTTTCTTTTTTTCTTTTTAGGTTTAGGTTTTGCTCGAGAACTAGCAAAAGATAGGTGTGGGGGTGTGATGAATAACATATATTGTATTTTTCCTCCCATACTATATCTATTTTTGTATATAAATAAATGCTACTCGGGTATTTTTAGTGTCTTTTGCAGGTAATCCGAATTATACAAGGAGAAGGCATGAAATCAGAGTTGGAGTCGGAAATCATAGTCCGAAAAGTTACTAAAGTGGGCAAGACTACGAGACTATGATGCTGTAAATACTTAAAGTCGAATACAGTCAGAAATATTAAATCTAGAAGAAAAGGGTTACATGTGTACAAAATTTCATGAATTTATCTCAAATTTGAGCTGCTATTTAGCGGTTTTCACCGCCATTTGGCGGCCCTATGTAGGCCCCATGCGCCGAGATTTTTCCTATGACTTCGTTGTAATTTTTTCACTTTTTAGTTCTGCTAGAAATAGGGTTTGATTTCCGAAGCCTATTTAGAGGCCGACCCTTGTATTGTGACGGTAATCTGGAATTTTTGTATTCGATTTTTCTCTTCAATAAAGTTGGGGTTTTTGCTGAAGGTCGACGGCCACAACACCGTGTCCAGAGGTAACCCATTGATCTTGAGATTCTTATTTTCTTTCTGCATAGATTTGATTGCTTTTTAAATTAGGGTTTACTGCTTTCTAGATTAGGGTTTACCGCTTTCTAGATTAGGATTTATCATTCTATGAATAAAAAGTTGATCTTCCTTAGTAAAAATCATGAGTAGCTAATTAGATCAGGTCTAGGATGTAGATGAAGCTAAGATCCACCATGTAATTATTTTCTAATATTTTTCTTCTTAAATAAAATTAATAAAGCCATGATTTCTCAAATGAAAGATTAAAATACAAGGACCCGAAGTTTAGAACTCTGATAGGTTATACTTGAATTAGGATTCTTGATAATCTATACTTAGTTAGGGATTGGGGTTGCTGGTTTTGTCTTTTTATTTGAATTATCTAAAAGATTTAGTTTATTTTTATAAGAAGTAGCATCTTTTGATAAGCTATACTTACACAACACTTGATAGCTCATGCTTAGGGCACTTTAAGTAAAAATTAAACTAAAAAGATTGAATTTTTATGATAAAAGAAAATAATAGAAGTAAGAACATGGCTGGAAATTAGTGGATTCTATATCCTAGGCTACTTAGATTAATCCGACCTCAATCTAGAACTGAACGGTTAGTCCGTTGAACTATAGAGAAAGTAATAACGCAGAAACACCTTAGATCCTTGTGAGACGACCTGTACAGCGCTACAACGATACTGTGCGCTTGCAGTAAATATAACACATCAAGTTTTTGGCGCCGTTGCTGGGGATCGACGGTGTTTTTCTTGCTTTTTCTAGCATTTTACGGGTTAACAGTGTGTGTGAGTGTGCAGGAAATAGAAATTGCAAAGACAGGAAGATTTAAAGGATTAAAAGAGCCTCTGAACCAAGTAGAAAAAAGTACAAAGTCAAATTCTCCAGTTTTGCCGCTATTCAGCGGCTAGAACCGCTATTTAGCGGTCCAAGAGGTAAGTTCTGAACCCAAATTTTTTCTGTTTCTGTAGTTTTACTTCCTGATTCTGTAGAAAAATTTAAAAAAAATACAAAAATTAGAAACAGTAGAAATCACATTTTTATTTGATCATATCTATTCCACCGTTTTATCTCTCCACCACACCCCACTTCTTGCATTAGTTTAGGAAGTTCACGCATACACTCACGGTCGCTGGTTCGTGCCACATTGGACCCGTGATCAATTTGGTCGACTTGTGAGATCAGATTTGTTCATGGGAGACAAGATGGACCAGCCGATCCCGATACTTCAGGATCGATGTTACCCGTTACGTACATCATTACCATCATGCATCAAACTTCCATACGTAGCGGGTAATCACTATGAATTAAAACCGCAGTACATTAGTATGCTTCCCAAATTCACTGGTTCTGATTCAGAAGATGCATATCTCTTTATCAGTGAATTTCAAGAAGTATGCGTAATGATTAAACTGCAAAACTTATCGGAGGACGCAATTAAGCTCCGCTTCATCCCTTTTGCACTTAAGGATAATGCCAAGAAGTGGTTGTACAGTATACCTACTGATTCAATCACTACTTGGGATGAATTCGTTACTGCTTTTCATGCGTTAATAGGGTGATGATATTGAGATCGTAACTTTTACGACTCTCATTATTTGTATAGTATTTGTATAATAGTTCTCACATTTTGTTTTACCACACTTGGTTTGTGTATGACGGCATACACAAGTTTAGGTGTGGGGGAGTAGTTTTAAGGAGATTTTTATTTTTAGGATTTTATTTTATTTTTTATTTTTTTATTTTTAGTATTTTGGGTTTCTTTATTTTACACTTTGGGTAGTTTTTTAGGTAACTAATTTTAAAAAATTTAAAAAAAAAACTGAAAAAAAATTTTAAAAAAAAAAATTATTTTTTTCATCAGTAGACCAAACTAATTACAGATAAATGGATAAATTTAGATTTGAAATTGGATAGGAGAGTAGATTGGATGATACACTTTGAAATTTATGAAAAAGATCAAAATCTGAAAAATAAATATTGCTAACAATAGTTTTGAGGCAAGTATATATCTATTTTTCACTTCACAATAGTTTATTAGGTTAAGGACAAAGATGATAACGATTGAGTAAGTTTTCTCTCTCTAAAAAAAAATAGAAAAAAAATGTAAAAAAAAATGAAAAAAAAATAAGAATAAAATAATGGGGTGAGCCTGGTATTAAGGCAATAGCCTCGAGAATGATAAAATAATGGGGTGCGCCTGGTATTAAGGCAATAGCCTCAAGAGTGAAAAAAGAGTATGATCCAAGTAATCGGATACTTTGCGCCTAAGTAAGCGTGAATATTCGCATGAAAGGTGAAATATTCTTAAAAAAAAAAAAGAAAAAAAAAAAAAGAAAAAAAAATGTTATGAGAAAGGAGATGAATCATGAGTTAGAGTTCGAGTCCAAAACCGAAGTAGACTATCACACGTGTACGTATATGTATAGGAGCCAACGGATTATATGTTAGTGAGTATTGAAAGATAAGATTTAAATTTTTAATTAAAATTATAAGTGTATCTGATATGACGCTCAATTTGAAAATTGATAATCTAGATGCGTTCTTGAGTTTGTATATTAGTGAGATTAATTGATGAAAACATGATAAAAAAAAAGATTCTTCTTTCTTTTGTATAAAATTTTTATTTTTCTTGATTTTTGGTTATCCTTATTTTTCATTTCTTTATTCCTTAATCTATCTTCTTCATGAATTTTGTGGGTATATTCACTGCAAACCCTCACGAGACAACACTCGTCCACTAGGGTAACCTAGGGGTTTAAAGGCTTATTGCACGTGATAAGTGTAATCGCGATTCCTGCGAAAGTGAGTTAGGACTTTTGTTTTTGTTTTCTTTTTTTCTTTTTAGGTTTAGGTTTTGCTCGAGAACTAGCAAAAGATAGGTGTGGGGGTGTGATGAATAACATATATTGTATTTTTCCTCTCATACTTTATCTATTTTTGTATATAAATAAATGCTACTCGGGTATTTTTAGTGTCTTTTGCAGGTAATCCGAATTATACAAGGAGAAGGCATGAAATCAGAGTTGGAGTCAGAAATCAGAGTCCGAAAAGTTACTAAAGTGGCAAGACTACGAGACTATGATGCTGTAAAGACTTAAAGTCGAATACAGTCAGGAATATTAAATCTAGAAGACAAGGGTTACATGTGTACAAAATTTCATGAATTTATCTCAAATTTGAGCTGCTATTTAGCGGTTTTCACCGCCATTTGGCGGCCCTATGTAGGCCCCATGCGCCGAGATTTTTCCTGTGGCTTCATTGTAATTTTTTCACGTTTTAGTTCTGCTAGAAATATGGTTTGATTTCCGAAACCTATTTAGAGGCCGACCCTTGTATTGTGACGGTAATCTGGAATTTTTGTATTCGATTTTTCTCTTCAATAAAGTTGGGGTTTTTGCTGAAGGTCGACGGCCACAACACCGTGTCCAGAGGTAACCCATTGATCTTGAGATTCTTATTTTCTTTTTGCATAGATTTGATTGCTTTTTAAATTAGGGTTTACTGCTTTCTAGATTAGGGTTTACCGCTTTCTAGATTAGGATTTATCATTCTATGAATAAAAAGTTGATCTTCCTTAGTAAAAATTATGAGTAGCTAATTAGATCAGCTCTAGGATGTAGATGAAGCTAAGATCCACCATGTAATTATTTTCTAATATTTTTCTTCTTAAATAAAATTAATAAAGCCATGATTTCTCAAATGAAAGATTAAAATACAAGGACCCGAAGTTTAGAACTCTGATAGGTTATACTTGAATTAGGATTCTTGATAATCTATACTTAGTTAGGGATTGGGGTTGCTGGTTTTGTCTTTTTATTTGAATTATCTAAAAGATTTAGTTTATTTTTATAAGAAGTAGCATCTTTTGATAAGCTATACTTGCACAATACTTGATAGCCCATGTTTAGGGCACTTTAAGTAAAAAATAAACTAAAAAGATTGAATTTTTATGATAGAAGAAAATAATAGAAGTAAGAACATGGCTAGAAATTAGTGGAGTCTATATCCTAGGCTACTTAGATTAATCCGACCTCAATCTAGAACTTTTGGTTGGTCCGTTGAACTATAGAGAAAGTAATAACGCAGAAACACCTTAGATCCTTGTGAGACGACCTGTACAGCGCTACAACGATATTGTGCACTTGCAGTAAATATAACACATCAATAAGGGAGACAAGCAAGGTGAAACTGAAACCCCAGCAAAGAAACGAAAAGTCGATTCCTGTAAGTTATTCAATTTTTATATTTTAATATTATTAAATGAATATTATCATGATTTGAGTATCTAATAACATCTTAATTTGTATATCTCTTGTGGAGTATCTTCTTCGGACAAAGAAAAAGCAATTAATGATAGTTTTGATGAGACGGGGGATGATATCGATCCGGAAGATGCAAATTACATTTTGGAGGAAGATGATCTTGTTATTATTGATTAGATGATCACACAAGTTTATCTTCATGTTATAAAGAAAAACAATATTTTGTTGTGTATGACTTAAAAATTTATTGTAATATATGATATTTGCTAGTTATGACATTTTATAATATTTCTATGTCTTTATATTGATTTTACAGTATTTTATACGTTTTTTTAAATTTATTTACTTATTTATGAAAATTATTAAATACAGTTTTATATTTATTTTAATTAAATAAATAGAAAATTGCGTAACCTACGTTATGCATTACGTTATTTGCTACATAACCTAACAAAAAAAAACGTTACATTAACATTATCGTTATTTTAAACATTGCTTGTAGCTTTATTCTTTTTTAGCTCTTTCTGAACTTGGTTTTCTAATCTATCTCTGATTTCATATCATATCCTTGTTAGAATAGGTTTAACCTGAAAAACACACTAAAAATACTCGAGTAATATTATTTATATACAAAAATAGATAATATGAGGCTATAAATATGCAACATATGACACTCATCGTACCCTCACACTTATCTTTTGTTAGTCCTTTGATGTGATAAATTTACTGTAAGTGCATAGTATCAGTTGTAGTACAAACAGGTCGTTCCCACAAAGATCTAAAGTGTTTTCTATCTTGCTAATTTTATTATTCTAAGGAGCTAAATATGGTTTCTAGGTTGATATTTTGTTATCCTAATTAGCCTAGGATATGGAATCCACTAGTTCACAACCAAATATTATCTATTTCATCTTCTTTCTTTCATAAAAATTTAATTTTTTAGTTTAATTTCTACTTAAAACATCTTAAGTATGGACTATCAAGTTATGGGCAAGTATAATCCACAAAAAAAATTACTTTTCATAAAAGTAAACCAAATCATTAGATTTATTTAACAAAACAAATAAAATCCAATAACTCCAAATCCTAACTAAGTATAGGCTATCAAAATACTTAAATTAAGTATAATCCATCAAAGTTTTAATCTACGAGTTCTTGTATTTTTATTATTTCATGAAAAAATCATTTATTTTATATTTTTATTTTAGAAAGAACACAAATAGATTAATATAAGATTTATTTCTAGTTTCATCTATATCTAGGACTAAGTGGATTAATTACTCATACTCCAATTAATAAGATCTTATTTTTTTTATGAAAGCAAATAAAAATCCTATTTTTCCAGAAAGTAATTAAAGATCTACACTAGAAAGCGATTAAATATATTTAAAAAGCAAAGGACATATCTCTACTCACTATGAATACTATGAACCATGTTTACCTCAATGAGGGAGCTCATTATGTGCTCATCTATATTGAATATATTCAATGTCATAATCATATTCCCAAGTGATAGCTTCATGAGGCCACTCCTTCAATTGATTAATACATTTGAAGCTGTAAGGAATGGTCTGCCTAAGATGATAGGATTTGATTTCATAGATTGAAAATCAGCTCAGTTTCTAAAATAATGAAGTCTACAGAAAAGATGAACTCACCGACCTTGATGAGCACTTCTTCAACTATACCAAGTAGTCTCTTAATTGAATGATCTGCTTACTGTAATGTGACCTTGGTAAGTAAAAACTTTCCTAACCCAAATTGCTGATAAACAGTATAAGGAAGCAAGTTGACACTTGCTTATAAATCAAGTAACGCCCTGTCAAATGTAGTATTATCAATGATGCATGAAACTGTGAGGGAACCTAGATCTTTGCATTTGACAGGCAAGGAGTTTGATAGGATTTGAGATATATTTAAAGCAAAAAAAAATTCTCAGGAACGTTTATTGCTTATTTCATAGTGCACAAATCTTTGAGAAACTTGGCACAAATGGAAACCTATTGTATGATATCAAGAAGTGAAATGTTAACCTTCAACTGCTAAAATATTTCGAGAATATTCTCTACTTGCGTTGAAGGCTAATCAATTGGGGTATGGTGCTTTCGGCTTAGGATTAGGTTCTTTCGAATGAGTGTGTGATAACAATGAAGATGATGGAGATAGATGTGGAGAGAAAGATAGAAGAGATGATGTAACCTATGAAATAATAGAAGTGGGATCAGGAGGCATGACTATATTATTGTTCACTTACTTGTCAGATCTGAGCATATAAATGGCATTGCATGGGTGAACAAGAGATGGAACAAACAAAGATGAGTTGAACTTGGGGTCCATTATTAGTTGGCTCAGAAAAGTACCCGGTCCCCACTCACTCAGCTGTATTGCTAGTTGTCCAACCTGCTGCTCTATATTCTTGATCAACTGAGAATTTGTAAGAAGTTGTTAGTTGATTTATTGTATAAAGTCAATAGACATGTTCATTAGATTTTGCATGTGCATATCTAAGTTGGACATTATCTTGAAAAGATTCT
The DNA here is from genome assembly GCA_036321105.1 of Dracaena cambodiana. Classification (NCBI taxonomy): domain Eukaryota; kingdom Viridiplantae; phylum Streptophyta; class Magnoliopsida; order Asparagales; family Asparagaceae; genus Dracaena; species Dracaena cambodiana. The sequence continues at coordinate 28,501,111 of JAYEPQ010000015.1, forward strand.
CGACATTCAACTCAAGTATCGTTAGCCGTCTATCATAATCATTATTAGACCCCTATTGTGGATATGATTGATCATGTGCAGATAGTCTTTCTGATTATTCCCTTGATTTGTAGTATTTGGATGTTGATAGACACTCACATTAGATCTTGGGAACTAACTATTGGATGGAGATTTCATGTTGGGGTTGGGAGCTCCCTGATATTGCCCTTGATCCCATGAAAGATTTGTGTAGTTCCTTCAACCCGGTTTGTATGTAGGAGTGTATGGATTATTCATGGGTTGTTAATATAAGGCGTTAACATGCTCAAGTATCAGACACATGGTATTCATCAATAGTGGACACTCCATAATGTGATTTGGAGTTCTGTAATTGAAGCATATGGAAACTTGTAATTAATTGATTTATCCCACCTATGGAGCACTAAAGTCTCCAATGCCTCAACTCTCCCAGCAAGGACTGCAATCTTAGCTTGGTAGCATAAAATTATCGATGTTATAAATCCTACCCTTATTCATAGAAGTTGATACACTAGGTTTTTCAGTAGGACTATCCCACTGTATAGTTTTCCATGATAGGTCCTCTAGGAATTCCCATGCTTCATCCTCATTCTTTCTCATGAACTTTCCTTGGCACATGAACTTAAGCAAAGTTTTTGATGTGTAATCAAGTCCTTTGTACAAGATTTGATACAATGCCACTTTTTTATTGCATGGTGAGAGAACTGAGCTAATAAGTCCTTGAACCTTTCCAAGTACATCCAGAAGAATTCTTCTGGTACTTGACGAAATTGATTAATAGTATTTCGTATTTTGCCTGTCTTGTGCGTGAGATAGTACTTCTTAAGAAATACTGTAACAAATTTATCCCAAGTAGTGATTGAAACAGTAGGCATACTGTACAACCACTTCTTGGCATTATCCTTGAGAGCGAACGAGATGAAAGGGAGCTTAATTGCATCCTCCAATATTACAATTTCTTAAAATTCACTAATAAAAAGATATGCATCCTCAGAATCGGACCAATAAATTTCAGAAGCATGCTAATGTACTAAGCTTTTAGTTAGTATTTGTGCAGCGCTGCTTGTAAGAGCTTTATGCAGGATGGTAGTGAAGTCCGCAACGGGTAACATCGATCCTATAGTATGGAAATCGACTGGTCCATCTTGTTTCTGATAACTAAATATGATCTTACTAATTGACCAAATTGATCACGGGTCCAACATGGCATGAACCAGTAGACTCTCATGACTAAATATGATCTTACTATTCAACTAAATTGATTACGGGTCAAACATGGCATGAACCAGCAGACGTGAGTGTATGCGTGAGTTTTCTAGACTAATGCAAGAAGTATAGTATGGTGAGATGAAACGATGGAAGAAATAGGATCAAATAAAAATGTGATGTTCCTACTATTTCTATTGTTTTTATTTTTTTAATTTTTTCTAGAATCAGAAACTAAAAACACAAAATAGGAGAAAACGATGGGGAGATTGTCATCAAAGTTGCTGCTAATTGGTGGTTCTAGCCACCAAATAGTGGCAGGACTAAGGAGTTTGACTCCCTAGTTTCTGCAGTAGCTTCCTAAGGCTTCGTCAATTTCTTTTTACTTCCTTTATCTGTACTTTTAAGTCTCTGCACACTCAACATACACTGTTAATCCGTAAAACGCAAGAAAAAGTAAGAAAACACTGCTAGTCCTTAGCAATTGCGCCAAAAACTTGATGTGAATTATTCTAATTGCAAGCGCACAATATAGTTGTAGCACTTACAGGTCGTTTCCATAGGGTCTCTAATATTTTATGATCTTACTATTCCTATTATTTTAACGAGCTAACTAATGAGTTCTAGATTGAATTTAGTCTATTCTAATTAGTTTAGGATATAGATTCCACTAGTTCACAACTAAATATTATTTATTTTATCTTCTTCCTTTCATAAAAATTTGATATTTTAGTTTAATTTCTATTTAAAGTATCCTAAGTATTGGCTATCAAGTCGTATGCAAGTATAACCCATCAAGATATTACTTTTCATAAAACTAAACTAAATCATTAGATAAATTTATAAGGTAAATACAAATCAATAACCCCAAATCCTAACTAAGTATAGGCTATCAAATATTTAAATTAAGTATAACCTATCAAAATCTTAATCTACGAGTTATTGTATTTTCATTACTTCATAGAAAAATCATATATTTTTTATTTTTATTTTAGAAAGGAAACAAATAAATTAATATAAGGTTGATTCCTACTTTCACCTACATCTTATAACTAAACTAATTAGTTACTCATACTTCTAATTAACAAGATCCTATGTTTATTTATGAAAATCATAAAAATTCTATTTTCCTATAAAGCAATAGAAATCTATACTAGAAAGCAATATAATCTATACTAGAAACTACACTAAAAAGCAAATAAACTAAACTAAAAAGCAAATAAAAATAAATTACCTAGTAGAAAGCAATGAACAATAAAAGATCACCTCTGGAGCTAAGGTATTATTGCCATTGCCCTTTCGGTTAAACCCTAATTTTATTAAATTAAAAAGTGCATGAAGGATGAGATATACCTTGGTGTATGCTATTTACTGATGATATTGTCTTAGTTGATGAGACAAAAGCAGGGGTAAATGCCAAGTTAGATTATGACGTCACACATTAGAGTCTAGAGGTTTTAGATTGAGCTAAAACAGAGTATATGGAGTATAAATTTAGTAAATGACGGACCATAGACTATAATGTTGTAAAACTGGATGGGTAAGAAATACAAATGAGCAGTCAATTTAGATATTTGGGTTCTATTATTCAGAATGATGAAGGGATCAATAATGATGTTAACCATAAGATACAAGCTGGCTGGTTGAAATGGAAGAGGGCAACGGGAGTTTTATGCGACCGTAACATTCTATTAAGATTGAAGGAAAATTTTTATAGGACTGCTATTAGGCCAGCTTTATTATATGGCACGGAATATTGGGCTATAAAAAAACGTCATTCACAGAATATAAGTGTCACAGAGATGCGCATGCTCCGCTGGATATGTAGCAACATTAAGAGATAAAGTGAGAAATGAAGATATTCGTGTTAAGGTATGTGTAGCTCCCATCGATGAGAAGAAGCAAGAAAATCGCTTACGATAGTTTGGTCATGTGCAACGTGTAACGCCCCCGTTTTTCAGCTGCTTCCCAAAACGGAGGACGTTACCTATTACTTGCACTAGACAACCCAACAGTCCCAGGATCTTGGAATAACCGTAACTACTGCCACAATCAGATGAATAAATAACATGTCTGAAACTGAAATGATTTCATTTATAAAAAAAGTTTATTACATAAAACGGCACACTGTTTTAAATATGAACACAAAAGAGTCAAAGAGAAAAGCAGTGCCCAAACAAAAAGAAATATAAATAAAATATACAAAAGTTCTCCAGAGGTACTTCGCTTGCCTATTGTCATTCGATCTGTCCAACGAAGTACGGGTCTTCAACTGGGGCTGGATTCCCTTCTTCACGTTCCAAATCTGGGTTCAAAACTCAGGGGATTAAACCCAGCAAGTAACACATTTAAAAAGAGAAATTGTGTACTATCATAGTACAGGAATCAGTGTGCATGAGCATGTTTATGTCAGTGTTGTTTGTGTGCATATAAATTAACATGAAGGCAACATATAAATTAACATGAAGGCAAGTATAAATAAATGCATAAATAAATAAACATGACAATAATTACTCTATCTATTTAATCATATATTCTATTGGTCTCAGTCATCGTCCAATTTAATTATAGAAACTGTATTAATGGATAAGATAGCGCTATTCTCCGTTGTCGTATAAGTGCCCGTGCATACCCGGGACCCGGCCACAATATTCATGGCGCTGAACCATGACATGCCGCTAGGCACTACAATCAAGTTCCGTACTGTATACAGTAACGGACATACCACTCTGGGTAAATATCAATTGGTGATCCAGTAATCACACAGGCCGCTGCAGTAAATTAATCCCGGCCCTAACAATACAATCAATCCTTATACGGTAAGGCTCTTATCCATCATATAGTTTCTCCCGTCCCCGTGTTCATAATGAATTATGCACATGAAAATTTTATAATCTTTCTTTAATTGTTTTTCAATTCATGATAACATACTTGCATTTCCATGGCTGTACATGACAAATAGTATCATAACACATGATCTGTAATATTAAAACACATGACTTGTAATTCAAAGCACATCACATGTAAAACACATGACTTGTAATATCAAAGCACATGACATGTAAAACACATGACTTGTAGTATGATAAATTAACGCATGATATATTAGTACACATAATTTGTAATATCAAGGCACATGACTTGTAGCATGATAGATGTTAGTGCACAATTGTACCACAATGCATATCATCAAAAATATTGCAATAATCTGGTTTTATTCTCAATGTCAATTAATAACCCAATTTGGGAATCAAGTGAATCATATAATAATACTGCATTATTTTTAAACCCAACGTATGCATTCATTATATTTCTAGGCTCAATTATATATATTAATATGCATTTCTCTTTTAATTAAAATCTAATTTATTACTATTATTAATTTATCAATTATGTCCAATTAATCCAAGCCAAGTCCAATTCAATTCGCTCAATCATTTAATCCATCAAATCCAAGCCTACTAAATTTCCACTTTTTCATATTTTAATTTTAATTTTATTTTTTCTTTTCTTTTCTGTCCAGTCCAAGCCCACTAAATTCTCACTTATTTTTATTTTATTTTTTTTTCTTTTCTGTCAGGCTCAGACCTACTGTTATTATTGTTTTTATGTCTTTTTTCTTTCCTGGCCCAAGCCCATTTCTTCCTACTATTTTATTTTTATTTTTATTTTTTTTCTTTTACAAGACTGGGCCGGGCCCATTGTTATTATTATTTTTTTTTCTTCTTTCCTAGCCCAAGTCCATCAAGCCCAGTTTTATTTCTTTTATTTTATTTTCTTTTTTCTGCAGCCCAAGCCCATGATCTCACTCTCTTTTTCTTTTTCTTTTTTTTTTGGTTATTTTCTTTGGGCCGGGCCAGGCCCAGTTCACTATTTTCTATTATTTTCTTTTTCTTTTCTTTTTTTTTTCCTTCTGGTCTGGGCCAGGCCCATGATCTCTCTCTCTCTCTATATTTTTTTTTTCTTTATTTTCTTTTTCTCTTTTCCTATCTCTTCAGCCCATGATCTCTCTCTCTATTTTTTTTTCGGGGCCAGACCCATGCAAATTGTTATGAGTGTTTTATGTACAGTAACAAATTTTACCATAATCAAATTTGTTATGCCACTGTACTTGCTTAACAAAAATACAAACAGTGTTCTAAAAAACGCCCTATGCGGGCGCATATGCAGGCACATATGCGTTTTCGGCCCCAAAATGCACAGAAATTTGAGAAAACGCTCAATTATGCGGACAATTCGTTATGCGGACGCATAATCAATTATGCGGATTATGCGCCCGCATAATCCACATACGATTATGCAGTGAAAAGGGTTAATGGGTTTCGAATTTTAAAATTCGCCCGAAACCCGACCCATACCCGCAACCCACATAATAAAACCCACCCTTCTTCAGCTCTCGAACCCAAAACCCCCCAGATCCCGATCTCGAGTCCCTAAACCAGCGAAAAAACCCTAACCTCTGTTCGCCCTTTCCCCTCTCCGATCACCGGCGACATCTCCTCCGGCGATCGTCACTCCAAACCAGCTGTCGAGTCTCTGATCTCCCGATTCTCGAGCTGTCGAGTCTCCAAACCAGTGAGCGAAGAAACCCTAACTCTCCGTTCGCCCTTTCCCCTCTCCGATCACCGACGATATCTCCTCCGGCGATCGTCACTCCATACCAGCTGTCGAGTCTCCGATCTCCCGATTCCCGAGCTGTGGAGTCTCCAAACCAACGAACGAAAAAAACCCTAACTCTCTGTTCGCCCTTTCCCCTCTCCGATCTCACCGGCGACATCTCCTCCGGCAGCGTCAGTCCTCAAGACGAGCTCTCCGGCGACGCTGAGCAGGTAAAATAATTTTTCCAGTTAGGATTTTGGAATTTTTTTAGGGTTTTTGAAGTTTATGTTTTTTGGGTATTATTTCCTGTTGAATATTTTAGATGATTCTTTTGAGTAAAATGAGTTGAATTTGGGGTTTGAATCCTTTAGTGAAAGGAATTATTTGGAAATTTTAGGGCTAGGGTTTTGGTGCGATAATTTTATTGCAAATTTTGGTATGAAATTTTGGTGCAAACTTTGATCCAAATTTGCAGCTGCAAAATTGCAGCAGGTGGAGAACTGAGTTGAGATATAGATTCATAATATTTGTTTCCAAATTTTTGGTGCAAATTTGCAGCTGCAGATTTGGATCAGGTGCTGGTTTTTGCGATGAGTGCAGAGATAAGTCTTTCTATCTTTTTAATTTCTTATGTAGAGCCAGTTTATATTCATTTTATATGCTTACGGTTATTATTTAAAATTTTTTAGAGTTTTATAGCATTAATATATCTATTTTTTTATAATTATTATATTAATATATATTAAAATATTAATATTCCGCATAATTCCTCGTAATCCGCATAATCGGCGCGTAATCCGATTATGCGTTATGCGGTCCTAGACCGCACGCATACTGAAAACGCATTTTTGAACATTGAATACAAAATATACGTAAATCATAACTCCTATATTTTGCATTTATCAAGTACACTTGTCAAGCAAAACACTGTACATAACTCCTATTTTTGCATGGGTTCAAATATTTGCATTACAAATAAGTTTTCTTATACGTAAATTTTTTTCTTTTAAATAAAAAAATAATAAAAATAAGCAAATATCATAATATTTCTATATATCAATTTTTACCCACTAATCTAGTTCAGTTCTCAATATCAGTTAATGGTGCAAAATATGAACCAAGCATTTTTACAAGATAATTTACGTACACAAATTTTAAATTAAATAAAGAAACGAATGAAAATAGATATAAATAAAATAACGAAATGAACGAAAATAGCAGTATTACTTGCCTCGGTTTGATCTCGAATATTCGGTTCGAATTCTCGGTTCGGCTTGATTTTTCCTTTTCTTCCTCCTTTCCTTTTTATTTTTTTTCTCTCTCTTTTTTTTATTTTTTCTGGTTTGGCCGAAAGTTAGAAGAAGAAGAAGGAAAGTTAGGAAGAAAATGAATAGAGGGTGTGGTTCAGAAAACAAAAGAGAGAGAGTTGCTTTTTATTTTCTCTCTCCCCTTAACACCTCACCACCAATTATCCTAGCATGTGACACCTCTTGAAATTTTATGCCACTCCATTTTCAATCACGACAACACAACACCCTCATTCACCGCCTCATTTAAATTATTTTAATTTATTTATTTATTTATTTAATAATTTAAAAATTTTGGTTTCATGTAACATTCTCCAAATACTACCAAATTTATGCAGGACGTAGTGCTCGACGAGGGGAACACTACAGAATTATCCATTTGTTGTTTCGATATCCGAAATAAATAAACCGAAATTCCGAAGTAATTAGAAGGATAATTTTAATATTATTAAATTAGCAATTTTGGGAGTATTTTTCGGCCTCGTAAGAAAAATCTTCAAAAATCCTAAATATTACAAAATTAATAATCGCGAAGACCGAATGTCATTTGGGTTTGTAGATTTAAAGTTATGTTAATCGAAAATTATTTCGGTATCCAAAATTGATTTCGGTGGACTTATTCGGCACCACTAGCAATACAGGTAGCTCGAAATTTTGGGTATTATATTCTACCCACCTAATAAAAAATTTCGTCTACGAAATTTAATTGGTGTTTTTGATCATGAGAAAGGGTATATGTATTTTATCCTGATGTCCTTTTCAAGCTCCCAAGCTGAATCTCTTGGTAATTGTATATCCCATAAAATAAGAACTAATAATGTTACTTTATCCTTCAAGACTTTTCCCATTGGTTAATAATCCTTACATATCGTTTTTCATATTTTTGTTTCATTTCTTCTGGAGCAATCATAAAAACTTTAAACCTTTTCTCAAATCTATTTTTGATATATTCACTATTTTGTACTTCTAACTAAGCGCTTTTTCAATTATGATATATAGAATACATCATGAACGACTTCCTTTTTTATAGGAATGATAATGGATAGTCAAGATTCCCAATTTATTCTTGAAGTTTTATTTGGATGAAGGAACACAAAAGTAAGACAAAGTTTAATCAGGAATAGCTGCTACCAATTCGGTGTGCCACGCCATGGTGATTAAGTAATAGAAAGATACAAGTGACAAATATTTTTATAGAGTCCATTTCTAGGGTCCTATTACATATTGTAATGGATTTTATAAGAGAAAATAAATCATAACTATTACAATACCAAAATAACAAGACTATAAATGGTAGGTGTTGGCAGTGAAAATTTCTAAGATAAAAGGATTTTTCACAACAGAACGCGGAGCCAATTCAGTAGCCCCGCGTGTGATTATATTAACCTTGCGTTTGAACAAAACGCGGAAATGCTTAATAGCTCCGCGTTGATTCCGCAGTCTGGCTAGTATTAGCCTCGCGTTTGAGTGAAACGCGGAGATGATCAATAGCTCCGCGTTAGCTCCGCGTTTTGGTTATTTAGCGCCGTGTTCTGATGCGATTAAGCTCCGCGTAAGCAGATAACCAGAATCTCAAATTGATTAAGATTATGATTTTGGGCTTATCCAAATACCCGAATCAAGTCTAATCAGAATTCCATCAAAACTAAGATATTTGATTGGAATCGTTGACGAATGCGAGTTCTATTTAGATAGAAACTCTTGCATTAACCTGGGGCTATAAATACCTTCCTGGTGAAACCCTAGGGATCTTCTTTTTCGGCAATTATTTTCTTTGTGATCCTTTGGCAATTCAAGTACGTGAGAGAGCCTTGAAGCCTTTTTGTGATCGTCTTCCTCTTAGAGAATTCAAGTTACGCATAGAGCCTTGGATTCGTGAAGAGTAAAGACCAAGAAGATCGTCTACAATCGGCCGATATCTTCGAGAGAGAAGAGTTCGACGTTCGATCGTCCAAAGAAACTACTATAGATCCCATCGCCATTGATCCCACGATTACTATTGTAAAAGAGAGAGATTGAACTATAAAATCCTCTCATTTGTTCTTTCTTTTTTTTATCTTGTTCACTTTCATTGTAATTCAAGCTTATTCAATGGAAGGAAGCAAAGAAACTTTTGCGACGAACAAACTGGCGACCACAGTGGGAGCCATCTCTTTCACTGATGAAGAGATTGTGGCGCAATCGGACGGTGACTTGATCGGATCCGAAGTAGACACGCTGGTCGTTGAAATCGACCAGCAGAAGTACGAGGAGTTCCTCTCCTCCGAATCAGGTGACTTGGATGAGACACGGCACTATCGTCGCATGTACTCCAATGCCCGAGTGACGGGTAGAAAGGTATCCAGCGAGAGACGGGGATCCTTGGAGACTGCGGCTATAGAGCCGGAGTTCACACAAGAAATTCTAGCCGAGGATGAGCTTCCGACTGCCGAAGAAGACCTGGGGACTGGACTGACCAGGACCCAACTCTGGAACAGGAACCGGAGAGCGAGGCGTAGAGCCCTCAAAGCCCGTCTTGGACGCGGAGCTAACACCCGAGGACGCGAGGCTATGGTCCCTTGCAAACTGGCTCGCGCTACCCGCGAGACCAGTCTCTACCACATTAAACGCGAAGATATAACTTGCCTTAAAAGCAAGGAAAAGCCAGCGTGTGATTTTCCACGCGAGGCTATTACTGAGCCTAGCGAGAGACGCGAAGCCAGTAAGGGTTGCGCTAGTCGCAGAATACCCGACACTTGCGAGTTACGCGAGTATAAATATTCTTCAAAGCCAGCGTGTGATTTTTCACTCGAGGCTATTACTGAGCCTAGCGAGAGACGCGAAGCCAGTAAGGGTTGCGCTAGTCGCAGAATACCCGACACTCGCGAGTTACGCGAGTATAAAAATTCTTTAAATCCAGCATGTGATTCTCCACGCGAGGCTGATACTGAGCCAAGCGAGAGACACAAGGTCAGTACTGATTGCGAGAAACGCAAGACTTATGACACTCGCGAGAGACGCGAGTATAAAAATTCTTTGAAGCAAGCGTGTGATATTCCACGCAAAGCTGATACTGAGCCAAGCGAGAAACGCGAGGCCAGTAATATTTGCAATAAACGCAAGTCTTCTGATACCCTCGAGGAACGCGAGGATGATTGGCAAATAGTTGTCAGTCATAAAAATCGTGCTAGGTGCGAAGCTATGATCTGCGTTAATCGTAAAGATAAGCCAGCGTTCAAAAACTTCCCTTCACGCGGGGCTATTATTCCAGAAGCTAAATTTCTGAAGACACGCCAAGCCAGCGAGAAACGCAAGGCTAATGTGGCAAAACGCGGAGCTACTCTTCAGACTCGCGATATAAAACGCGAGGCTACTTCTAAGCCCCGCGAGGATCAATCCGACTGCATAACCAGGGCTGATCATTCAAAGAAGCTTCAGTGGGTCCCTAGACCCGTCCAAAAGTCAGACAGACTTCGTGATTCCATGGTTAAAGATGCTGATCTCAGGGATTATCTCTCCAAGAAGAGAAGCATAGATCAACTTCAAAATGAATCTGTTTGTCACTGTCAACAGCTCATGACGGCAGTGTCCGCTGTAATGGACAACTGTGGCTGCATCAAGAGCAGGGTATCTGTGTTTGATCGATTGACCGAGTCAGACAAGAACCCTACAAAGAAACCAAAGACTGCTTCCCTAAAGCACTGGAGAGCCGTAACCTCCAACATGGTGGGAAAAGGAAAGAAAATTATAGAAACGGATGATGATTCAGAATCGAGCGATGAAGAACCTCATCGTGTTACTCGACTAAAATCAGGAGCCGTCCCGCCTCGAAATTATAAGAGGCTCGCAGGGGGTTCTTACGACGAGGACAGCGATAACTCCGCTATAGCCTCGCTTCCATCCTCTACATCGTCTCGGCTACAAAAGTCAGCATCGCATATGGCAGATAAGTCTGACGATATCAATCAGAGATTTGAAGCTCAACAAAACATGATTCGAGAGTAGCAAAAGATGATTGAAGATCTTAAGATGATGCTCTCAAAGTTTGTTGAGAGCAATGCTTGAAAGGGCAAAGAAACTCTGAATGAAGAAGAACAGGAAGAGAAAGCCCACTCAATGCATGAGGATGACGATAGATTTTCTTTCCATGACCCGCATGGGGAAAAGATAGAAAAGCTACAGAATCAACTCGAAGTTTTAATGCATAAGAAGGAGTTGAAAGATTCAGGGATCTCAAGACCGTATCCTCCTGAATGGGACACGATACCATACCCACAGAAGTATAAGCCGCTCAAGTTAGAGCCATACGACGGGAAGGGATCGCCCAGTCAGCATATATATTACTTCCTGTCCCAAGCAAGACATTTAATGGGTAATGACCCCATCATGACCAAAGTATTCGCAAGTACTTTGCGAGGGCCTGCTTTTACTTGGTTCATGCAGTTGCCCCCAGGTTCTATTAATACCTGGATCGATGTAGAGAAATTATTTCTCTCACGTTTCTTTGAGGATGATACCGAGATTACGGTTCATTCCCTCCTTGCAACTAGACAAGGAGAACAAGAAACGGTTAAAGATTTCATAGAAAGGTTCCGGGAGAAGTCCGTACATTGCAAACATGGAATGATCCAGGAAACTCTAGTCGAGACCTGTCGACACAATCTTAAGACCAATGTGCTCCTCAAGATGGGGGCCGTAGAATCTAAGACGTGGAGGAACCTGCTCAAACAAGGAGAGCAAGCTGAAGACTTGATTCGCCGAGTTGAAGAGTCCACGGGTCAAGAAGTGCTGGGGGTAGTAAGTCATATACCCAAAACAACAGCAACAAGAATAAAGGGAAAGCAGTGATGTCGTCAGAAGCTGCTCCTCAGAAAACCAGTCCTCCGTCAGAGCCGAAGCCTCAAGGTCAGCGAGGATCAAGGCAAATTAGACCGCAGCAAGAAAGGAATTACACTTTCAAAGCGGAACAAACGCCTGTCCTCTTTCACCTGCTCCAAAAGAAGGGAATGCTAAAACTTCCGGAGAATAAGAAGCCAGAAGACGCTGGTAAGACTAAAGATCCAAACTACTATCTCTATCACCGGAATGTTAGGCACCCTACCAGGAATTGTTTTCCCCTTAAGAACAGAATCCAAGTATTAATAGAAGCTGGAGTTCTGACGCTTAAGGAAGAGCAGAAGAAGGTCACTACCAATATGGCAACCATAGTGGTTGGAACCCACGAGTTCCCCGCAAGAGTGACGCCAATCCCAAAAGGTAAGATGGTCACGAACAACCTTGATCCTCACAACAAAGCCCGAGGAGGACTTGTCCCCATAACAACCCAAAAGAGGGAAGTTATGTGGGTTCACCCTGATTTGCTGGAAGATGAACAATGGACTACTTCAAGAGGTCAAAAGAAGAAGCGAACTGTTAATGCCATTTCTGCAGATATAAAGGAAGAGTATACAGCTTCGGGAGCCTTCACAGATTCTGAAGAAGAACCCGAAACTATGGCCACTCATCAAGATGGGGCAAACCCTTCCGGTACTCGATCCGGGAAGACATATCTTAAGGATTACACTAGAGTAGATCCAAAAGACATCAATGCAGAACTCGCAAAGCCTGCGAGGCACAAAGGACTTCGTTTCCAGAAGAATCCTATTCGAGAGGAAGGAGCTAGCGAGACGACCTTCAAGTTTGACATAATTGCTCAGTTGGCGAATATCCCAGCACGAGTAACGCTTTACGAATTGTTGAGATTATCAAAATCAACACGTGAAGCTCTAAGAGAGGCCTTGGCAGACTCTGAGTCATTCTTATCTCAGATAGTCGAGCCGGCCGACGAAGAACAGGACTCTTGCCCCCACTGTCACCAAGTGAGGAGGCATGTCCCACAAATCATCTTCTCTCCAGAAGACATGCAGGTGAGGAATATAAAGCATAACAGGCCTTTATATTTCACCGGATATGTCGGATCCACAAAAGTGGACCGAATTCAGATTGATCCGGGTTCTGCACTAAGTGTCGTACCCAGAAGGTTGATGCAGCTGTTAGGAATTTCCCTCCATCGCCTGACACCAACCAACACAATGATATACGGGTTCAACGCCAATAATAGCCGTCCCCTTAGGAAAATCCGACTCCGATGTCAAATCGGGGATTTGAGGACAGAAGCTACATGCTACGTCATCGATGCAGACACCTCCTACAACATTCTGTTGGGCGGCCATTGATCCATGCTCACATGATAGTCCCGTCGACCCTCCACCAATGCATGAAATATTGCGATGAGGAAGGAGAGGTCCGGACGCTAATTGCCGACAAGCAACCATTCAAAGGGGAGAATCACTTCACTGATGTTGCACTGTATAAACCAGCCCATGAAGTTTCCAATGACGATCCTAGCAAACCTCCAAAGCCCGAGGACAGTGGCAACGAAGCCGACACTGAGTACGAACTTCTTGGAGAAGATGATGGGGGTGATTACGAAATCAATCCTCACCTAGATTTTAGTTTAAGTCTGGATAATATAGTGGAAGTAATAGAAAGTGAATGGGTTATTAATGAAGACATAAAGTTAGTCTACGAGTATGCTGTAGCTACTGAATCTGAACCCTCTTGTACTTCCACTGAAGTGGATGACCTATCCGAACTTGAAGTTCTGGCGGCATATCATTTGCCACTTAAGTCATCCCTCCTCTCCCAGTCTAAAATAGCTGAGGAAAAAGATCACTACTTTGAAGTGCCTCCTCGGAGAGGATCCCAAAAGCCGATTATGTTCGACAAGGTAATTACGTCACCCCGGCGAAAGCAAAGCAGCTAAAGTGATGAACAAACATCACCACAATTTCATCTGTACGAACAAAAATCCCGACAGATGATGGAGAAAATATGATATAATTTTACCCAGAAGCCGGGATTAAACTTTGGAAAAGGGCGACGGAATCTCATACCCTCTTTTAGACGAGAGGAAAGAGCCATGATTATTATCAAAAGACCCGCAAGGGGTTGGGCTATGTGTCTACTCCACCCTCATCGCCATCCAAGGATGAAGAGAGTTCTTCGTCCAAAGAAGAAACATCTTCACCCGACCATGATTCGGATATAAGTACCGCTGCTTGGTTTCAATCTTTGACAGCCAATATGGTTTCAGCCATGCCAGAAAGCGACGATGAACCAATTGACGTTCAAGATTATGCTTGGGCTAGGCATATGGATACTCTCTGGGATGTCCGCTTTGAACAGCGTGACCCGCCCACAGAAGACAAATTAATACAAGTTAACATGGGAACGGAAGAAAATCCGAAACCCATCTTCATAAGCGACACACTAATTCCTTTAGAAAAGGAGGAACTTATATCTCTTATCAAAGAGTATATAGATGTGTTCGCATGGAGTTATGAAGATATGCCTGGGCTTGACCCTCAAATTGCCACACATCAGTTAAATATCAAAGAATATGCCAAACCTGTTAAACAGTAACAGAGGCGTTTTCGACCGGAGTTGATGGAGGCAATAGTTGCTGAGCTCAACAAGCTTATACAATCCGGATTCATCCAAGAAGAGCAGCATCCTGACTGGGTGGCTAACATAGTGCCGGTTCGCAAAAAAGAATGGCAAGATCCAGATATGCATCGATTTTCGAGATCTGAACGCTGCATGTCCCAAGAATGAGTTTCCACTCCCCATCACCGATGTGATGATTGATAATACTTGCGGTTATGAGAGGATGTCCTTTATGGATGGCTTCTCAGGTTATAACCAAATTAAAATGCACCCGGATGATAAAAAGCATACAGTTTTCAGAACGCCGCTGGGGGTATACTGTTATACGGTGATGCCATTCGGATTAAAGAACGCAGGTGCCACCTACCAACGCGCAATGAGTGTCATATTCAAAGAACACATGCGCAGAACAGTAGAGTGCTATGTGGATGACTTAGCAGTCAAAAGCAAAAACAAAAAAGATCATCTTCATGATTTAAGAGTGGTCTTCGATCTTATGAGGAAACATCATCTGAAGATGAATCCTACTAAGTCGTTCATGGGGGTATCCAGCGGGAAATTCCTTGGGTTCATAATCACCTCAAAAGGAATTTTTCTCGACTCTGAAAAGATAAAAGCGATCAGCGAGATGCCACCTTCCCGCAATCTTAAAGAGTTGAGGGGGTTACAAGGAAAGCTCGCCTATATTCGGCGCTTCATATCCAACCTATCTGGACGATGCCAGCCATTCTCAAAACTTATGAAAAGGGAGTGTTTTCATATGGGATAAGGCATGTCAGCAGGCATTTGATGACCTCAAGGAGTACCTTACTAAGCCTCCTGTACTAATGGCACCAGCCCCTGGGCAGCCCTTCCTTATATATGTAAGGGCCATAGATAATGCTTTAGAAGTATTACTTGCTCAATATAATGAGCACGGCCATGAACATGCCCTCTACTATTTAAGCAAAACAATGATTGGGGCTGAACAGCGGTACACCCCGATTGAAAAGGAATGTTTAGCCCTAGTATTTGCTGTTCAGAAAATGCGACACTACCTTTCGGGGCAAACAATTCATGTCATATCACGGGTTAACCCCTTGAAGATTCTGATGACCAAACCGGGATCCTTAAATGGCCGATTGGCAAAATGGGAGCTCTTACTATCGCCCTATGACATACATTTCGTCCCTCAAAAGGCTATGAAGGGACAGGCATTCGCCGACTTCCTTGCAGACCATCCAATTTGGTCCAAATTAAAGCAGACATCAGAAGTCAACACAGTTACCGGAGAACAGCCTTGGCAAATGTTCTTTGATGGTGCCGCGAGACGATCTGTTGCTAGAGTGGGGATTGTGCTTATATCCCCACATAAACATATATTGCCTAACGGTTACTCATTAACAGAACCGTGCACGAATAATGTAGCGGAATACAACGCGCTCATTATCGGCTTAAAAATAGCTCTGCAGTTGGGGGTGAACCATCTAGAGGCATATGGAGACTCTAAGCTCATCGTTAATCAGATGACAGGTGAATATGAAGTCAGACATGAAGCCCTCATCCCCTATCATCAGCTAGCTATTGAGCTAGCAGGATATTTTGAACAATTTTACATATACCACATATCTCGAAATGAGAACGTTTATGCAGATGCTCTTACCGCATTAGCCGCAACACTGGCAATCCCGCCAGGTGAAGCTAAAAGCATCACCATCGGTAGCAGAGAACTCCTCTACCCAGACGTGGTGTCTCAAGCCGAAGAGGTATGCCAGATAGGCTTAAAGTTAGAGCCCCGTGATTGGCGATTTCCGTTTGTGGATTATGCTTTACATGGGATATTACCAGAAGATCCAAAGGAAGCCACCTCGATAAAGAGGAAGGCCCAGAGATTTTATTATGACCATAAACTTCAGACTTTATATAGAAAGTCAAGAGATGGTCTACTGCTACGCTGCATATCAAAAGCAGAAGCAGAAGAAGTACTGAGAGAAACGCATGATGGAGTATGTGGAGCTCATCAGCCCGGTCCAAAACTCAGAGACCATATAAAAAGGCTAGGGTACTACTGGCCGAATATGATCACGGAAGCAATGGCATACGCTAAACGATGCCATGCATGCCAAGTTCACGCCAATTTTATTCATCAACACCAAGAATACTTGCACAATACTATTGCTAGCTGGCCGTTTGAGGCCTGGGGAATGGACATTGTGGGGCCAATAACTCCCCCATCATCCAAAGGACACCGGTTTATTCTTGCAATAACCGATTATTTTTCAAAGTGGGCTGAAGCCGTGCCCATGAAAGAGGTGAAAACGACAGATGTGATCAAGTTTATCAAGCATCATGTCATTTACCGATTTGGCGTCTCTCGACGGATCATTCATGATAATGGTCCGCAATTCATTAGTCAGGGATTCTCCAGATTCTGCAATAAGTTCAGAATCAAAGATATCGCTTCTACACCATATAACCCTGCGGCTAATGGGTTAGCAAAAGCTTTCAACAAGATGATCATCAAACTCCTTCGGAAGTTCGTCTCTTCCAATAAACGAGATTGGGATGAAAAGTTGGGAGAATGTTTGTGGGCTTATCGCACCACCGTTCGTACCCCGACCAAAGCTACCCCGTTCTCTTTGGTTTATGGAAGTGAGGCTGTCTTGCCTCTTGAAATCCAGATACCATCATTAAGAGTGGCTTTAGCCACAAAGATGACGACAGAAGAGCGCCATCAGCAAAGATTGCAAGAACTAGAGGCGTTAGATGAAAAACGTCTCAGGGCTCAACAACAAATTGAGTTGTATCAAGCCCGAATATCTCAAACGTTCAATAAGAACGTCAAACTAAGGACCTTTAAGTAAGGAGACTTGGTTCTGGCTGTTAAAAGGCCAATGGTGCTAACCCACAAGACTAAGGGTAAGTTTGAACCCAAGTGGGAAGGACCGTTTATTGTGGAGACAGTATACTCCAGTGGAGCCTATCGCTTAATGAATCAAGATGGCGACAGGATGATGATGCCGATCGAATTTCTGAAGAAATACTATTCTTAGTATCCCTGGAGGTACGCGTCTTCTTTTCTTAGGCATGCGCAGTTTGGCGCCTCTGACCTAAATCCTGGTGTGTTTGGTTCTCAAGTTTGAACCAGCTCCAGTCTTTTCTTAGGCATGCGCAGTTTGGCGCCTCTGAACTAAACCCTGGTGTGTTTGGTTCTCAAGTTTGAACCACCTCCAGTATTTTCTTAGGCATGCGCAGTTTGGCGCCTCTGACCTAAACCTGGTGTGTTTGGTTCTCAAGTTTGAACCACCTCCAGCCTTTTCTTTAGGCATGCGCCATTGAGCGCCTCTGACCTAAACCTGGTGTGTTTGGTTCTCAAGTTTGAACCACCTCCAGCCATTTCTTTAGGCATGCGCCATTGAGCGCCTCTGACCTAAACCTGGTGTGTTTGGTATGCCCAGTTCAAGTTACGCGAGAGAGCCTTGAACCGCCTCCTGTTTGGTTCTCAAGTTTGAACCACCTCCAGTCTTTTCTTAGGCATGCGCAGTTTGGCACCTCTGACCTAAACCCTGGTGTGTTTGGTTCTCAAGTTTGAACCACCTCCAATCTTTTCTTAGGTATGCGCAGTTTGGCGCCTCTGACCTAAACCTGGTGCGTTTGGTGTGCCCAGTTCAAGTTACGCGAGAGAGCCTTGAACCGCCTCCTGTTTGGTTCTCAAGTTTGAACCACCACCAGTCTTTTCTTAGGCATTCGCAGTTTGGCGCCTCTGACCTAAACCTGGTGTATTTGGTTCTCAAGTTTGAACCACCTCCAGTCTTTTCTTAGGCATGCGCAGTTTGACGCCTCTGACCTAAACCTGGTGTGCCAGTTCTCAAGTTTGAACAGCCACCAATCTTCTTTTAGGCATGCGCAATTTAGCGCCTCTAACCTAAAAAGTATAAATTGCCCAACGCCGTAGGCAATGGGAAGAGAACCAGTTTCTCGCCAACCCATCATACTGGGGTAAAAGTATGAATTGCCCAATAACGATAAGGTAAGAAGAAAAGTTTGGCATTTAAGCCCAAACGAAATTTTCGACAACTCACCATGTTGAGGGGAATAACATGGCTAGCCCAACTCAAACGGTAGTTGGTAAAGGCTAATCAAATCCGTTAATAGCTGGGAGTTTGCTAAAAATCCCATAAAATCTTAAACTCTTACCTCAGTTCAAAAAATTGTGCATAAATAATGCCTGAGAGATAAATCATTTTGACGATAAGTTATTTGTTAGGCAAGCAAATCTGTTTTGAAGCCGACAAATAAAAGAGTCAAAAGAGTCATCTTTATTAAAAAGGTGAAAAGTACAAAAAAGAATCTCAAAAGAACCGACAAAAGGTTACTTCTCCCCTATTTGTGGAGTTCTTACTACAGGAGAGGGCTATGGGTCTCCCAGGAGTTTTAATTTATTCATTGTCTCGTCCAAATTGCGACGATGAGATGACTCCACGGTGTGTTGAGCCTGTCTACGTAGCTCATCGTCGTTTATCGCAAGTTGTTGCTGACGAGACTCTTCTATGGCACGATTCCTGGCCGTCTCTTCCTGCTGAATCTGCTCCTGCTGGATAAGCAACATCTCCCGCTTCTTGACAGACTCTCCAAATCGGAGTTCATTCTCTATCAAGATGGCCCGAGCCTTGGCAATCGTCTCCTGGGCTCTAGACATGGCAGCCTGGCTTTCCCCAATTTCTGAGTCCATCCTCCGCAGGTCGCCGAGAACGAATTCCCGACTGGCCTGGAGCTCTGTCAGCTCCTGAGACTATCTCTCCTCCTGCTGCCTTAAAGCATTTCTTCGAGATAAGCATTCTACCCGAAGCCGCGCCAGCTCTATCTCAGTGATCGCCTCCACATCCGCCTGACGTAGTGTGTGTAGCATGGTCACCTGCTCTTCTAAGGCTGCAAGGCGGGCCCGGTAGGGAGCTGCTTGATCTTGTCCACCAACTTCTTCAATATTCCCTAGATAGCGGAATAACAGTGGACGTGCGAAGTTGAAGAAATCGTGGCCAGCAAGAACCATCTCGACACACCTCCTTAGCAAACGCATAAAATCCACGACAGTGAAGTTGAAAAGTTCTTCGAGAGGATTTGCAGTGTTAGTAGGCAAAGCAGGTAATGCCAAGGAAGATGTCGCAGGCAAGGAAGCAGCAGCTACCAGAGTTGGAGAAGAAGAAGCCCGTCCCTGCATCAAGCTCATGATATGGGGAACCAGTAGAGCCAGTGCAGATCTGGAAGAGCTGGAGACCCCAGGGGAAACACCACCAGTACCAATCACTTGGGTACTCCCGCCGGCAAGAGTAGAAGACGGAATAACTTCGCCCGAAGCTCCTCCGGTAGGAGAAGCACCCTCGAACGAGAATTTCAAATTCTCCTCCTCTCCTGCTGGAAGGCTTGAAGTCGGAGGAGTTTCAGGTGTCTCAGCAGCCACGACAATAGACGACGTTAAAATCGCTGACTGAGAGGCACGCCAACGACCATTGAAAATGTCTCAGTAGAGCAAACTGGTGTTGGAGATGGCATACTAGGAGACGGTGTGGCCTCTTTGGCGGCAGCTGCAATAATAATTTTTGTTCTCTCATCACTCCCAAGTTCATCAATGGGGGGAATTGAAGAGGGAACAGAGGCAGGAGCCGGTGTGAAATAATCAGCGTTAAAATCGTTCGTAGAGCTACCAACACCAGAATAGTCTACTCTCTCGTCAGATTCCACCTGAGTAGTTGAGTGCATTGGCGAGAGAAGTTGACCACCTCGTTTCAGAAAACCAGAAAAGCAGTGTTACGTTAAAATAATAGCGGGCAAAAGATAAAATGCTAAGGGCCATACCAGGTGATACAAGTCCAGTTGTCGGACTTGAAGGGGGAGCCATTGTCGTTTCCAGCAATGTACCCGTCTCGCTACCCGTTAGTTGCGCCACAGGTTCTGCCACAGGCTCTATGGCCGAAGGAGCCTAAACCCCAGCGACACTTGGAGCTTTAGCAGGTTCATCCTCCCTTGCCGATGCTGGGGGTAGAGCTGAAGCCAACAAGTCTGAAGCAAGTTTGACAGCCACTTCTTGGGGGGCTATCAAAGTTTCCTGTGCCAATTTTTGCTTCTTACCCGGCCTTCTCTTTAAAGCGCCGCGGCGTTTGAGAGTTGGACTCAAGGGACGACTGACAACAGGCTGGGGAGCTCCACCAGCACCAGTATTGTCATCGTCATCACCGGCATCGTCGTCGGACTCGCTGGCGTCTGAAGGCTCAGCCGCAGCGCCAAGGAATTCTTTCATTCCTTTTATTCTCACCCTAGAAGCACCCTGACGGCTAATGTAGAAGGCCTCGATCTCCTTGCAACAACTGCGGTTGGAAGAGAAGCCGGGCACGTCAGCATTTGCAATGCTGAACCATGTGCAGAAGATGAGGGTCATTGCCAGTTCTGGAGACTTCTGGGGTAAGCTGAATTCAGTTTCGGTTCTGCCCGCTGCAAAATGGAATCAGCCACGAGCGCCTTCGTATAAATTCCTCTCGTGAGCAAGATCTTTATTTGGATTGCCCATATAAAGTTGGGAGTATCCAAACTGGCGAGCAAAGCGACTCGGAGTGTATGGCTCGATCCGACACCTGAGATCTTGACGATACACCAAGTGTCCGGGACGGATGTTGAGAAGCCACCAGAACGCTCCTGCAGATAAAGTAGTGAACATATTTGCTCCTACGGCGTCCTTCAGCCTCAACCCATATTCTCCGCCAGGGAAGTCGGGGAAACACCTGAAGATCTCATAGTTCTAAAAGCCACGAAGAGTCTTCCGAATTTGAGACATAGACATATAATTCTGCTTCCATGAAGAGCGTTCATACAGCTCTACAAAGAAGCACTTTTTGCCCGAACGACGCTCTGGCACACTCATTAAAGAAGGACAGTGCAAGATGAGCTACGCCATCAAATAGGTGTAGGGCATCTCCACCCTAGGGTTTGGAGTTTTCGGCTGGGCAATCTCTTTCGACTTGCCATTTCCTTTCCCCTTGACCTTAACAGTGGGAAGGAAATCACGACAAAGCACCCGCAGTCCATACTGTAAATTACACACCATGGTGGGAAGAAGTCCAAGGGGTCGGCCATATGCAAGAAGAACCGCTGGATATACCACGGTCATTGCAATTGCTTCCTTGGGCAACGACGGCACGACGCATCTCTTAAGCCACAGTATCAAAAACCCGGCAATGAGACCTCTGTTGGAAACCGGAAACTGGGCTTGATAGTGATAGCTCTTGAATAAAGTACCGGGACCATATCCGTTCTCATTGGAGTCTGTAGTATAATACAGACGGTAATGGCCCCTGGCTACACGTTGGTCAATCTCTGAGATGGGGACAGGAGAATGACCATGGATGGTGGCCGAGCTATTCTTAGAATTTAAGTTGGCAAAGAGGTACTCGGCCCATTTCTTGTGGCCGATACCGTGATTACGCGCACCTGTCTGGTCAGCGCAAATATGATAATGACACATCATCTCCCAGTACGTGATATAGATGCGCTCATCCTTAGCCATCAATATGTTTAACTCCTCGGTGGAAGGGATGTATTCTTCATAGGGGACTTCACCCATGGAAAGCCCGGAAACCTCGAACATCTCGTGGAGAGCGAACCCTAGCTCACCCACTGGTGTAAAGAGAGTACAAGTCTCAGGGTTATACATCTCCAAGAGGCAATAAAAGTGATAAGCACTCTGGGAAAACCCGAATTGGACATTCCTGATGGCTTTATACAAGCCAATATCCTTTAAAATGGGCTCGTGGGAATCCAACATGTACTGAACGAGGCGGGCCCACCACATATTGTTAGAGGAGTAAACCCAGCCAGGCATTCTGAAATCACTCGCCGGGTATTGACCATCTCTTGCCAAGAACTCGGTCAAGAAAGTTCGGGCACGAGATGGGACTTCTCCTACTGGAAGCTCCTTGCCAAATCAGCCTGGAAGCAAGCCAGTAATGCATCTGGGGGGACCATCTTGATAAACCCCTTGTGCATCAAATTTGCCCGTTGGGACGCCATCTTGCTCTTGAGTTAGTCCCCACTTTAATTCCCGAAGTATCGCCAGCCTCTGAAGATAGACCAGGGGATAGCTACGATCCATTCTAGGCAGAAACATCAGCATTTCGCCTGAGTTATATAACCAAACGCACTCCTCTTCAAAAAGGATCTCACTGATTGATCCATCTGGTCTCCAAAGAGGAAGGCGGGTTTCTCCATCGCCTCTCTATTCAAAATTTCGAAGGCTGCATCAGTTATAATTTCTCACGCAGTAGTGGGGTGATACTTGATCAACTTCTCCTTGCGCTCCTTCGGGTCTGGCTTATATGAAGCCAAGATAGTGGTGAAGCAAAAATGGCCTGAAGGATCAGAACCCCCAGCAAAGCCAAAGTAGTTCTTGTGGAGAAGAGCCTCCATCAAATACCCCACTGCAAAAAAAAGCACCAGAGTTAGAGAAGTTTCTATAAGACAGAAAAATTCTCTAAGTAGGGATGCGCGAAGCTAAAAATTAGAACGCGCGAAGCTAAGAATAGCGCCGCGCAAAGCTAAAGATTAGACCGCGCAGAAGTCAAAATAGCCTCGCGTTTCAGCGCGACTGCTACTTAAAATAGCCTCGCGTTTCAGTGCGACTGCTACTTAAAATAGCCTCGCATTTCAGCGCGACTGCTACTTAAAATAGCCTCGCATTTCAGCGCGACTGCTACATCAGATAGCCCCGCACTTCAAAACGTGAGGATGACGCGATAACTTCGCGTAAGAAGAAAGTCAGAGACTTTTCTTCTTCTCCAAGCCTTACAGCAGGAGTACGGCGATCTCGCCGGTAAAAGAGTTGATTAATCAGTTAAAATTAAGCCAAATCACTCTAGAAATGTTCTAAAAAATCTCGACGGAGGGATTCTTACCTCTAATAGGCGAAATGTGGGCTGGCGCGTCGCTGCCATGGTTGCCGTCACCACTGCTTGCGCCAGTCGCCGATGATGGAGCCGCGCGAGAAGTAGCACGAGTTTTGGGTGCCATTGCTGATGAGAATCGACGGGAAGTTGGGAGAAAACTCGGTCGGAAGAAGCCCGAGTCGCCTGAACTATGATCGCCTGAATCTCTAAGTTTCTGGAAAATTCTCAAAATGAAGTGAGAAGGATAAAGAATAGAGATTTCATTTAAATGAAAGAAACCGCCTTTTGGAGTTCGGCGCGAGTTTCGGAGAAAATGACTGGTCAGTTACTCTCCAAAACGCGAAGTTATTAATTCCGCGCAACTGTTCAAAACGCGAGGACAATCCGATGTCTTAACTTCGCGTTCTTATGAAAAACTTGGACTTTTGGTGAGTGCAATTAGGCGCTTCCATCTAAGTTAAAATGATCCTTATCCGATCATTTGGGTATTAGTAGTCTAAGTTACGCAGAAGTGCCTTAGACTATTTTACCAAAATTATTGACCATCTGTTTGTTGAGCAAGCAAAATTATTGAAGCCAACAGATAGAGAGGAAAATAATTTGCCCTTTATTGATAAGAAAAAAAAGATTACAAAGAGGGAATTATAGCTCTCCCAAAAGCTTTTACATGATCAACTCATCAATAACCAAACAGTAAGACTTCTCTACGGGGTGTTGAAGCTCGATTCCCTGGTTCTTCTCTACGGGGTGTTGAAGCTCAGCTCCCTGGTTCATATGCAAAAGATCTCCTCTGCAAATGCCAATTTGGATCTGTCATTCGAAATGAAGCACGAGAGGAAAGGGAAGTGTTACAATGAAGCACAAACTGAACTGCAAGTGCTGCATCGAAGCACAAGCTGAACTGCAAGTGCTGCAATCCCTTACTTGAGCTTACGGCTCCTTCAAGAGTTTATCTCTAGGAGCCAGAGCTTGAAACCTGCAACTATGTTGTAAAGCATATACTTCTGGCTTCCTTAAAGTTACTTTTGCTGATGAAGATTGATGGACCCGCATACACTCATCTTCAGAAAGGATTAGACTTACTGCAAAAGGAACAGAGTTTCTAAAAATATGAAAACGCGAAGCAAAATTAACTCCGCGTGCAGTTGAAGAAATAGCCTCGCGCTTTTAACGCAGAAGATGACGCGATAACTTCGCAGGATAGAGTTTCTCTCTGCTGTTTCCTTCTCTTTCATAGCCTCAGGACATGAAGCGACTGCTAATCAAAGATAGCCTCACAATTAATCGCGACTGCTAATCAAAGATAGCCTCACAATTCCTCGCGACTGCTAATCAAAGATAGCCTCACAGATTTATCGAGACTGCTAGTCAGATAAGCCCCGCGTTTCAAGCACAGTGATGACGCGATAACTTCGCGTAGAAAAAGAACAGAGTTCCTCTCTGCCTTCTCCTTCTCCTTTAAGCCTTACGGCCGGAGAACGGCGATCTCGCCGGTAAAGTAAACAATTGGCCGGATTAAACCAAGCCAAAACATCTCAAGATAGTTCTTATAAGCCCAAGAATTAAGGTTTGTACCTTCGGAAGATGCTGCATAGACTGGTTCGCCGTCGCGTCTACTTTCACGGACGCTGCCATTGAAGCTGGCCAACGTGCATAAAGCCAAACTCCTCTGAAGTGACATCCTAATGATGAAAATCTATGGAGAATTAAAGGGAGATCAATTAAAGATCGCTCATTGACATCGCTCACTCAGTTGCAGGAGTTGAGAACTCTTCAAAAATCTCCGGATGAAGAAGAAGATGAGCCGGAAGCTCTATTTAAACAGAATTTCCGTCGCTTGGTATTCGGCGTAGAAATTCAGGGTAATTAATGACATAATTACTCATTTCACTGAAGACAAAGTGAAGCTGATTAGCTCCGCGTAAGTGAGCATAACGCGAGATAGACTTGGTATTCTAACTCCGCGTATTCAGTTTTAATAATCTAAAGTATTTCAAAATCTGCTAAGTTCTAAGCCATTTTGAAAACTTTGGAGGGGGTTCTGTTGGCAGTGAAAATTTCTAAGATAAAAGGATTTTCCACAACAGAATGCGGAGCCAATTCAGTAGCCCCGCGTGTGATTATATTAACCTTGCGTTTGAACAAAACGCGGAGATGCTTAATAGCTCCGCGTTGATTCCGCAGTCTGGCTAGTATTAGCCTCGCGTTTGAGTGAAACGCGGAGATGATCAATAGCTCCGTGTTTTGGTTATTTAGCGCCGTGTTCTGATGCGATTAAGCTCCGCGTAAGCAGATAACCAGAATCTCAAATTGATTAAGATTATGATTTTGGGCTTATCCAAATATCCGAATCAAGTCTAATAAGAATTCCATCAAAACTAAGATATTTGATTGGAATCGTTGACGAATGCGAGTTCTATTTAGATAGAAACTCTTGCATTAACCTGGGGCTATAAATACCTTCCTGGTGAAACCCTAGGGATCTTCTTTTTCGGCAATTATCTTCTTTGTGATCCTTCGGCAATTCAAGTATGCGAGAGAGCCTTGAAGCCTTTTTGTGAGCGTCTTCCTCTTAGAGAATTCAAGTTACGCATAGAGCCTTGGATTCGTGAAGAGTAAAGACCAAGAAGATCGTCTACAATCGGCCGATATCTTCGAGAGAGAAGAGTTCGACGTTCGATCATCCAAAGGAACTACTATAGTTCCCATCGCCACTGATCCCACGATTACTATTGTAAAAGAGAGAGATTGAACTATAAAATCCTCTCGTTTGTTCTTTCTTTTTTTTATCTTGTTCACTTTCATTGTAATTCAAGCTTATTCAATGGAAGGAAGCAAAGAAACTTTTGCGACGAACAGTAGGGATATAGGATAAAAGTGAATTCATGACTATAGAATTCAATCACACACTATGATCTTATCAAGGGATTGCAATTGCTGGCGCCAGAGAATATCTCTCTACAATTGCCTCGCCGACTCAATAAGACTTGTGATGTATAAAGGCTCAGGACATGAATCGTATTATGATAATATTAAGATAAAAAGATACAAAATATCAAATGGGAATGATCAACAAAAAGTAATGGAATAGGACGATGATTTGGAAAGATATATTTAAGCTGAATAAGGTGGTCTACTAGGATGAGAAATCATAATTAGATTTTTGTTATCTATTAGACTCCATCAGCTTTGCATATAATGTAGCTACAACAACATGGCTGCATTATCCTACAACTAGATAGAAACTCAAAGTGTAAGCATAACCTTAACATAGTTCCTTGGCATTCTCATCATTCTTCCCCAGAGAAGCCTCACATGATTAAGATTAGCATAGTAGTTATGTCCAAATGTAACTATATTTCTCCAAAGAAATTTGTACTTAAAAATTCATTTAAACTTCATCTGAAATTCTTGGTATAGATGAAAATTTAAATCTTAAATGCACTACCTACAGAATTACCTTGCTTATCGAATGATATAAAAATAGAGCATGAATATGCCCTCTCCAAAAGTATCAAGAATTGCTAGTACTGGTACTGTTGTTAGACTCTGTTTTAATTTCTCAAATGATTTATTGCATTCATTTGTTCAGACATATTTTAACTCATTTTCTGATCTGTTTATTTAAAGTGATAAGGTCTTGTAAAGTTCTATACAAATATTCAATAATACTCAGCCAATCCAGAAAATTCCAAATCTTAGACACCGATTTTGATCGCATGCTAATTTTTCATGGCTCCTAAGATCAGACGTATTATCTATCAGACTTACACTCATACTCGAAGAAGATTGCGTCGACATTATTCTGTAACGGACCAAGTAAGAATCAATAAAAAGAATTCAAGATAAATATCTCAAATGAATAGAAAACAATAGGATAGGCACGATACTAGTTCTGATAGGTATCAAAGAATAAGAAACAATTATTACGAATAAGTCACAGACATGTTCTTATGTGGCAGTAGTCTTATGGTCTTCCACCTAAATCTAGGCTCTGATACCGCCATGTAACACCCCTGTTTTCAGCTGCTTTCCAAAACGGAGGACGTTACCTATTATTTGCACTAGACAACCCAACAGTCACAGGATCTTGGAATAACCGTAACTACTGCCACAATCAGATGAATAAATAACATGTCTGAAACTGAAATGATTTCATTTATACAAAAAGCTTATTACATAAAACGGCACACTGTTTTAAATATGAACACAAAAGAGTCAAAGAGAAAAGCAGTGCCCAGACAAAAAGAAATATAAACAAAATATACAAAAGTTCTCCAGGGGTACTTCGCTTGCCTATTGTCATTCGATCTGTCCAACGAAGTACGGGTTTTCAACTGGGGCTGGATCCCCTTCTTCACGTTCCAAATCTGGGTTCAAAACCCAGGGGATTAAACCCAGCAAGTAACACATTTAAAAAGAGAAATTGTGTACTATCATAGTACAGGAATCAGTGTGCATGAGCATGTTTATGTCAGTGTTATTTGTGTGCATATAAATTAACATGAAGGCAGCATATAAATTAATATGAAGGCAAGCATAAATAAATGCATAAATAAATAAACATGACAATAATTACTCTATCTATTTAATTATATATTCTATTGGTCTCAGTCATCGTCCAATTTAATTATAGAAACTGTATTAATGGATAAGATAGCGCTGTTCTCCGTTGTTATATAATTGCCCGTGCATACTCAAGACCCGGCCACAAAATTCATGGCGCTGAACCATGATATGCCGCTAGGCACTACAATCAAGTTCCGTACTGTATACAGTAACGGATATACCACTCTGGGTAAATATCAATTGCTGATCCAGTAATCACACAGGCCGCCGCAGTAAAATAATCCCGGCCCTAACAATACAATCAATTTTTATACGGTAAGACTCTTATCTATCATATAGTTTCTCCCGTCCCCGTGTTCATAATGAATTATGCACATGAAAATTTTATAATCTTTCTTTAATTGTTTTTCAATTCATGATAACATACTTGCATTTCCATGACTGTACATGACATGTAGTATCATAACACATGATCTGTAATATTAAAACACATGACTAGTAATTCAAAGCACATGACATGTAAAACACATGACTTGTAATATCAAAACACATGATATGTAAAACACATGACTTGTAGTATGATAAATTAACGCATGATATATTAGTACACATAATTTGTAATATCAAGGCACATGACTTGTAGCATGATAGATATTAGTGCACAATTGTACAACAATGCATCAAAAATATTGCAATAATCTGGTTTTATTTTCAGTGCCAATTAATAACCCAATTTGGGAATCAAGTGAATCATATAATAATACTGCATTATTTTTAAACCCAACGTATGCATTCATTACATTTCTAGCTCAATTATATATATTAATATGCATTTCTCTTTTAATTAAAATCTAATTTATTACTATTATTAATTTATCAATTATGTCCAATTAATCCAAGCCAAGTCCAATTCAATTCCCTCAATCATTTAATCCATCAAACCCAAGTCTACTAAATTCCCACTTTTTCATATTTTTATTTTAATTTTATTTTTCCTTTTCTTTTCTGTCCAGTCCAAGCCCACTAAATTCTCACTTATTTTTATTTTATTTTTTTGTTTTCTGTCAGGCCCAGACCTACTGTTATTATTGTTTTTATGTCTTTTTCTTTCCTGGTCCAAACCCATTTCTTCCTTCTATTTTATTTTTTTATTTTTTTTTTCTTTTACAAGATTGGGCCGGGCCCACTGTTATTATTATTTTTTTTTTCTTCTTTCCTAGCCCAAGTCCATCAAGCCCAGTTTTATTTCTTTTATTTTATTTTCTTTTTTCTGCAGCCCAAGCCCATGATCTCTCTCTCTCTCTCTTTTTCTTTTTCTTTTTTTTTCGTTATTTTCTTTGGGCCGGGCCAGGCCTAGTTCACTATTTTCTTTTCTTTTCTTTTCTTTTTCCTTCTGGGCTGGGCCATGCCCATGATCTCTCTCTCTATATTTTTTTTTCTTTATTTTCTTTTTCTCTTTTCCTATCTCTTAGGGCCATGATCTCTTTCTCTCTATTTTTTTCTGGGCCAGGCCCATGCAAATTGTTATGAGTGTTTTATGTACAATAACAAATTTTGCCATAATCAAATTTGTTATGCCGCTGTACTTGCTTAACAAATAATACAAAATATACGTAAATCATAACTCCTATATTTTGCATTTATCAAGGACACTTGTTAAGCAAAACACTGTACATAACATCTATTTTTGCATGGGTACAAATAAGTTTTCTTATACGTAAATTTTTTTCTTTTAAATAAAAAAAATAATAACAATAAGCAAATATCATAATATTTCTATATATCAATTTTTACCCACTAATCTGGTTCAGTTCTCAATATCAGTTAATGGTGCAAAATATGAACCAAGCATTTTTACAAGATAATTTACGAACACAAATTTTAAATTAAATAAAGAAACGAACGAAAATAGATATAAATAAAATAACGAAATGAACGAAAATAGCAGTATTATTTGTCTCGGTTTGATCTTGAATATTCGGTTCGGCTTGATTTTTCCTTTTGTTCCTCTTTTCCTTTTTCTTTTTTTTTTCTCTCTCTTTTTTTTATTTTTCCTGGTTTGGCCGAAAGTTAGAAGAAGAAGAAGACAAGTTAGGAAGAAAATGAATAGAGGGTGTGGTTCAAAAAACAAAAGAGAGAGAGTTGCTTTTTATTTTCTCTCTCTCTCCCCTTAACACCTCACTACCAATTATCCTGGCATGTGACACCTCTTGAAATTTTATGCCACCTCGTTTTCAATCATGACAACACAGCACCCTCATTCACAGCCTCATTTAAATTATTTTAATTAATTAATTTATTTATTTATTTAATAATTTAAAATTTTTTGTTTCGTGTAACATTCTCCAAATACTACCAAATTTATGCAGGACGTAGTGCTCGACGAGGAAAACACTACAAAATTATCCATTTGTTGTTTCGATATCCGAAATAAATAAACCAAAATTCTGAAGTAATTAGAATGATAATTTTAATATTATTAAATTAGCAATTTTGGGAGTATTTTTTCGGCCTCGTAAGAAAAATCTCCAAAAATCCTAAATATTACAAAACTAATAATCGCAAAGACCGAATATCATTTGGGTTTGTAGATTTAAAGTTATGTTAACCGAAAGTTATTTCGGTGTCCAAAATTGACTTCGATGGACTTATTTGGCACCACTAGCAATACAGATAGCTCGAAATTTGGGGTATTACACAACATAGGCTTACAAATGCACCAGTTCGATGATGGAAGTTTATTAATGTAGAACAAGTTAAAAGAACGAAGGGAAAACTGAAGAAAATATGGATGGAGGTGATATGAAAAGATATGGATTCTAGATGTTTAAATAAAGAGATATTACTTGATAGAAATGAATGGAGAAGGACTATCAAAGTGATCGATCCGGCGTGATTCTTTTTTGGTTCATGTAGCATACCCCAATACTTGGGATAAAAGGCTTAGTTGTTGTTGTTGTTGTAAAAAGTGCATGAAGAAAACCCTAATTTATAAGGATATATCAAATATATAGTTCTCAGACTATCAAATCCTAATCCTATTATAACTAAATAGCTACAAAATTGCAACGAAACCCTCAGAAAAATTCTAGTTACATATTCACAAGTCTTGCTATCAAATAGCAGCATTGATAGCCAAATAGTAAAGTTTTTATTTTTACAGCCGAACCCTAATCCCTTTATGAGACAGACGAAAAAGCACAGCCCAGGGGAGCCCACTTATGCAGCTAAATAGCAGCAATTGCTGTGATTTAGTGGCAACGTTTTTAAACTGGGTCCTGAACTTTGTTTTAGTATATCTATTGGCTCTTCTCATCTCATGTGCATTCTGGATTTCACTATAGTGCTCCTTAACTTTGTGTTATTATAGTTTTATTTTTTTAGCTCTTTTTTGACTTAGTTTCCTAATTTGTCTCTGATTTCATGTCATATCCTTATAGGAATATGTTTAACCAGAAAAACACACCAAAAATATCCTTATAGTATTATTTACATATAAAAATAGATAATATAAGGGCTATAAATATGCAATATATGACACTCATCACATACTCACATAGCTATTGATATATGTTCGGTGTGGAACTAAGTGCCACATAGAACTAAATACTACTTAGAACAAAATGCCATATAAATAGTGGGGGGCACTTCTTGAATCCGTGTGAGCTACCTCTAGAATCCATGGTGGACACCTCTAGAATCTGATGCCGAAAATATGTGAGACTAAGTGCACATGGAACTAAGTACTATATGAAATAAAGTACCACACAGAAAGTGGGGGTTACTTCTTGAATCTGTGGGAGATACATCTGGAATCTATGGGGTCACCTCTAGAATCCGACATTAAGAATATGTGAAACTAAGTATCGTGTGAAACTAAGTGCTATATGGAACAAAGTGTTGCATAGAAGTGGGAGCTACCTCTTGAATTCATACGAAACATCTCTAGAATCCATTAAGGCCACCTCTAAAATTCATCATCTCCTCATAACTAGATACCAGCTAGAAGTGTATGAAACTAAGTATCACAATAAAACTAAGTGTTATACGGGATAAAGTGCCATACAAAAAGTGGGGATCACCTCTTGAATATGTAGGAATCACCGCAAGAATCCAGTGGCGGCCACCTCTAGAGTCCGATATTGCTTGATAAAATATTATACTTGCTTGATCTTGTTTTCTTATACATATCATATACCACATGATTCTTATTATATTTGGCATATCTTGTTATTTGATCACATCATATTATATGTACCATGTACATCATGATTCATGTTATATTTAGCGTATTTTATAATTTATATGCACACCTTTTTTATATTGTTTCTTACTAGCATGCCTCATACATATCTTTATATGATTCCTATAGAATTGCACGAGTTTGGATTTGTATTCTTATTTATTAGCAGAGATAGCTAATTCTTGGGATTATCACATCCTAGATTTGCTAGCAGAGATAGCTGTAGCAGAGAAGGAGGACCAACCTCTTGAGGACCTACATTTTCAGGAGTAGGTTGAGTGTCAGTAGCCAGTTTCTTATATGATCTTCATCCCTTTTGTGTTTTTAATATTTTGACTTATATGTGCATATGTATCCTACTTCCTAATTTTGTTTGTGGTATATGGACTCTCTTGTATATATTCAGTACTTGAATTGCTCTGTTCAGATACTGTACTTGACTCTACATGAACAAACTTTTGATGATATATTGCTTATCATTTTCATATATTTATTTTTTGATATTGCTATATTTATGTCTGTGATATTGTGACAGATAAATTCAGACATGTGGGATATCATCTCATACTTGTGTGCTTCCATATTTCTTGTTGTGATTGCTTGAAAAGAAAAAATGGCATCGTGTACTCCAGTATTAAGAGTGTCTGCGAGTGACACCCTAGCCATTATTGAGATACACACTCGGGCCCACCAATGTGATTTGGAGTGTCATATGAGTGTTCTAAGAATACCCCAAAACACTTCTTTAAAAACTCACAAGTGCAGAAGGAATTTTTGACAAAAGTCTAGACAAGTCTAGCCACATGATGCTAAAGAGGCGAAGCTAAATAGCCCCATGCCTGCGAGGCTACTTAGCCTAGGTTTACTTTATGCACGATGCTAATAGCTCATGCCAGAAAGAAAGCAAGGCTATTAGCCCCACGTATCAACAGGATTCCCGTTAGGATCTGGATGTGATCTTTGATTAACTAAATATCATTTGACTCTAATTTACATATTTAAATCAAATCCAAATATAGCAAATTGGGATTCCAAATCCAATCAAAAAGGAAATTAAATATTTGATTTTATCATCCCTAAGGGAGATAGATTTCCATTCTCATCTATAAGGAAGGTGATTTAACCATCTTTGGCCTATAAATAGGCATCAAGAGATATTGTTTGGGACCTTTGACAAGATCATCAATACACGCCAGCGAGCACATCTCCAAGAGCAGTTGTTGCCGCCCTCTCTGTTCTCTCCTTCCCCCATCATCTACTACGATAGTCAGATTGTCAATGAGGCACATGACCGAAGCCTCATAACCAGGTGAAAAACCCATATTAAAAGGAAATTGTTTCGTCATCTCCTTCTCTTGTAATTTTTGGATTTTTGTTCTTGTCTTTTTCATATGTGTAATCAATTGTAATTGATTCAATGGAATTGAAAACGAACAAAATTTTGAGAAAATAAGAGATGATGATCATAGTAGGAGAAGACTTCACTACAGATCAGAAGATTGTGATCCAATCTAACATCAAGAAGATGGGATAGATGACAGCGATGTTGGTCATGGAGTTTGACCAATAAAAATATAAGGAATTCCTTTCTTTGTAGTTGGCTAGTTCGAAGATGACGTAGCATTATCGTTGCATAAACACAAGAGTTATTGACTCTAAAAAAGGAGACTCCTGTTCATCGGGGATCCTCAAATTCACAACCTCAAGTCATCAAATCAGAAAGATACATTCCCCGTGATAAGGGAAATTGCTATTCTAACTGCTAAAGGAGAGTTGATTTTGGGCAAAATGCGGACCCAGGTGCCAAAACTGCTGCAAAAGAAGAAGGATGATCAAAGCCCATGTTGAATGCAGGGCTGAGCCAAAATGCAAGGATAATCCCCACATGGAGAATTGGAAACACAACATTAAACCATACGTGAAAGATTCAAAATGCGAGATTAACACTTACACACAAACAGCAAAATGCGAGGCTATCTGGCAGCCCCGAATAATTTTCCTTGCTGGGAAAGATTCAAAATGCCAAGGTAAGTCTCAGCCTGGCGTAAAAGATTACAAACATGAGGCTAACTCTAAGCCTAGTGCAGAAGACCAGGTAGGGGGTGAGCAGTTTGCCGACAAAATCGAGATACCCGACAAACCGATCCGACCCGAACCGATCGGGTCGGTTACTTCGGTTTTCGGGTCTCTTCGGTTTTAAAACCGAAATTTTAGGCGGTTAACGGGTCGGTTTTCGGTGGCAAAATCACCAACCGAAACCGACCGAAATAACCGAAACCCTAACTCAACCTACCCGTTCACCCGTTAACCCGATACCCAATTAACTCTACCTCTAAATTCTAATTAGGGCTCGACTCGACGACTCGAGTCTTTAGTCCAGTTCCCAAATCCAGAAATCCCTAACCCTAGCCCTCGGCGATCTGTCCCTCGCCCGAATCCCCGGAGCCCGATCGGCGATCGCAACTCTCTCTGTCCCCCGAATCCTCCGGCTCCTCTTTTGCTTCCGCCTCAGGCCCTCAACGGCTCAACCTCCGGCTCTGAGCTCTCTGCAACTCCGAAGGTACGAAATATCTTCACCTCCGGCTCGCTCGACTCGCTCCAGTTTCTATACAAGTTTTAGCGGCTCTGTGGCTGTTACCATTTCTTTTGACTAGCCAATTAGGTTTTAGTATTAATGATCCCACATATTTTCTTAATTGTATCTTGGAGTTCTTCATTCTTGTATATAAGTAATGATATTACAAATGACCAGCCTGCTCTTGCTGGATCTGGGCTTATAGTTGGTAATTTGGTATATTCTTATTGGAATTGACAGTGATTACTGGTTGATAATGCTGCTGTTTAGTTAATATAAGGATTCAAAGAACCAGATTAATGATAGAAATATTGAAATTAATGATTGAACATGATATATTAGTAATTGATTAAATTACTAACTTTTACTGTTTTGCTGCTGTTTAAATTATTATATTGTTATACTAATTTTTACTGATTATTAATTTATTATACTGTTATAACATGATAATACAGCTGTTATATTCTGATCAAAATTACTTTATCATTTTTCTGGGTGTTAGGGTGAATATATTCAAACCTGAGTGTCAAGTTCATATTATTCTAAATTTTAAAATATCTTAACTACAATATACTAACTGAAAAGAGCTCAGGTGCTCTCTGCAGAGAGCCTGAGCTTTGTTTGCATAGAGATCACCTGTGCTCTTTGTACAGTTCATTTACTAACTAATTTATTTTTTTCATATTAAGCAGATTAGTACAACTTCAAGTTTTCAGTGCAGCTTGGGATCATGGGACTCTGAACTTTGGAGTATATATTTTAGTCCCTTTGTAATTAATTTGGAAAACAATATGTTAATTTTGTGATCATGTTATATTATTTAAATTGCTAGTTTATTTCTGTTTGTAATTTATAAGTTGTTTGTAAGTTGTTTGATGCTACTTGTTTGTAACTTGGAACTTATAACTTGCTAGTTAGTCACTTAGTTACTAGTTGCTATATTATTTTAGTTTTATTATGTTATTTTGGTTATTGCTACTTGTTTGTTTGAAAGTTTTAACTAGCTAGTTAGTTGCTAGTTGCTACATTAGTTTAGTTGTCTTATGTTATTTTGTTTGATGTTTATAATTGCTAAATTATTTCTATTATTTTGCTCCAGGTGTTACAGGATTTGTTATATTTATTAATTTTAAACTATGCCAAATTGTGTTTTTTTTGGGTTTTTTTTTTAACTGGGCCGAAATGTTTTTTTATTAAATTAATTATGCTTTTGGGCCGAAGCCCATGAAAACCGAAACCGACCGAAAACCGACCGAAACCGAAGTTTCGGTTCGGATGTCGGTTAACTGGGGACTTCGGTCGGTTAGGTTTCGGTTTTCACTGTTCGGTTCGGTTGTCGGTGGCAATTTTTCTTGCCAAAACCGAAACCGACCGACCGATGCTCACCCTTAAGACCAAGACTCGAGGCTAACACTCATCCCAGCATAATCAAGTGTGAGACTAAGACAGAATGCGAGACTAATTCTCAGTCCTACGTGGGAACACAGAGCATGAGGCTAGTTCTTAGCCTCACGTTAGAATATCAAAATGTGAGGCTAACTCTTAGCCACACAATGAAATGCAAGGCTAAGGCCTGCATTAGAGACAACAAGACATCAGGCTAACCAATAGATTTGCATAATCTGTGCTGAAGATAAACAAGATTTGCTAACTTACAGTGGGCCCCATAACTAGTCGAATGGGGCCCACATCTAGAGATCACTCATCTTACTTTCTCCATATTATAAAGAGACTGTTAGGACAATCGAGACTTCTAATCTACGGAATATGCGAATCATTTTCTTAAGAGAGAGGAAATTAAAATAAATGAAGGATTATAGAAAATATAATTCTAAAATAAAAGGTAAATATTTAATTCATATCTAAGGTGAAAATCTTTAGCATTTGATGAATTTAGATATGGATTAATAACAAACATGTCACTAATTTGGAACAAAATAACAGATGTGAAAGAGTCAAATAAACGGGATTTAAGGATTTAAAAGAGTATTACTATATATATGGAAAAATTCTATATCATGATCCAAATTAATTCGACTGACATTAACTAATTTGAGAGACCTAAGTTCTGATATCATTAAAATACATGTCATGCCCTACTCTCGATATACGGTATACGAGTACGTACAACAAGTACCGGCAACATATTCAGTGAATATGCTAAAGCCTAATTATGGTATTACAGTCATAGAGAATAAAAAAATATAGATAAGTAAACTATAATTCATTACAGCATAAAGTTTATTACAAAACAAAAAACAAGAAGATGGTGCAAGATAGTTTAAGATAACTTCCACTAGAGAACAATAAGCTCAAGAACATGAAAATACTATGACAAATAACTATTATTCTTAAGCAACTTCTATAAAATACTCTAGATCTTTAGCAGTAGGATTAGTAGGGACTAACTTAGTCTCTGGACATACATATCTAGGTCGTCATAAGCAAAAAGAATATGTAATATAACGATTATGTCTAAAATATAATAATAATACAAGTTTTAGAAAATATTAAATAAATATGTAATAATAATATTAACTGATATAGGTTAAACCTAATATCTTTATCTAGAATGTCATGTATTGGAAAAGCTAACTGATGGGATATTGATGCTTCGATAATTTCCTGTATTGACTCAGAAAATGGTCACATATATTGTCCGGTGCTGTGTCAAACCTGCCATCAGGGAAACAGCAATAATCAGACGTGATCCAACA
The DNA here is from genome assembly GCA_036321105.1 of Dracaena cambodiana. Taxonomy (NCBI): domain Eukaryota; kingdom Viridiplantae; phylum Streptophyta; class Magnoliopsida; order Asparagales; family Asparagaceae; genus Dracaena; species Dracaena cambodiana. Next base: position 28,538,721 of record JAYEPQ010000015.1, read on the forward strand.
AATCACCACACACCCATGATGTGTGAAACATTCAGTTGTACAACTTAATGAGTTTACATTCAGAACAGAGTATATTTTCATCATTCATTTTCTCCCTCAATTTAGTGTTATTTAATTATAGTCATATTATGTCCAATTCTGGTTCTCATAGTCTGTATATAGCATATCAGGTGCAATATTCTAATTCAGTTTTATTAATTTGTAGACAACATGGTTCAAAATGTTCGTTTGATATACTTTATTGAATGGATCATAATTGGCTAAATTAAATATTTACTGATTTAAGATGTCATAGAGATATCGAATTAGGTAAGGGTATAGATACTGAGAGATTTTCTGTGCTATATACATTCCTTAATTAGATACTAGCATACAAGACAATTTGCCTAGACAATCAATACAAAATGATATAGCAAACAGTATTTTTTTCATGATTATAGTTTTTGCGTTATTTATCAAATATTGTATATATTGAATATTCTAAAGTCTAGTTATACAATATGATTTAACAAATTTTTAATGACAATTGCTTAACAAAGGTAATAAATTTTCTATAACAGAAAATATAGTAAGTAATTGATGAATTCCTATAAAAATATAAGTAAAACAATAGTTATAAAAAAACATAATTAGAGAGTTCAAAAATAAACTCACCTTGATTTGTTTCCGAAAACAATCTCAATCAACAAAGTTTCATGAGTAAGAAGATGGAGGTTCCTCCAACAAGGAGGAGATGGCTCCGGCAAGAGGGTGGTGGTTCCAATAATAGTCTGACAAGATGCTTCCATGAGGCGAGAGGGTGATAGCTCGACAAAGTAGCCGTGCTCCGGCAGCGGTTCGATGAAATGAGGTTAGAGAAAGAAAAAAGAATTTTAGAGAGTTTGAGTTTGTATATGTTGAATTTAGAAGGGATGGACTTATATAGTATTGGATTTGAGATTTACGAATATGAGGATATTTAAAAGGATAGTGGAGATATAATTTTATGAATTAAAAAGATGATTTTAATTTGGAGAATTCTTTGAGACGATGAAAGGTTGGGAAGTTAAAAAAGATGAAAGTTTTGGGAGTTAAAAAGATAAAAGATTTGTGAGTTAGAGAAAATGAAAAGTCATATTTATTATTTCGTTTATTTAATTAATTTAATTTATTTATTTATGGCTAAATCAAATTAAAAGTCATAACATTCTACCCCTCAGAAAATAATTTTGTTCCCAAAATTAAATAAGGCAATAGAAATACTTTTTGTCTGCTTTGGATTCAAAGTAAAAAAAAAAAATCTTTTTTACTCAGGATCAGTTGGCTTATTTTTTTTTTTTTTTAAGACAGCATCTCACCAGTCTCGTTAAATGGGCTTTAGTTTTATCTATGGAATATGCGAATCGTTTTCGTCATAAAGAGGAAATTCAAATAAATGAAGGGTTATAAAGCGTAAATATTTAATTCGTATCTAGGGTGGAAATCTGAAGAATTAGGACACGGATTAAAAACGAACATTTCACTAATTAGGAACAAAATAAGAATGTGAAAGAGTCGAAGAAACGGTATTTAAGGATTTAAAAGAGTATTATTATATATGTGGCAAAATTCTATATCATGATCCAAATAAATTCAACTTGCATTAACTAATTTGAGAGACATGAGCTTTGACACCAATAAAATAACTATCACGTCCCGCTCCCGATATATGACTACATACAACTTTATACATAATTCATTTAATTGGGAACTCTACACCAGATTATTTAATATAAACTAACTTAGCAATAGCTATTACCTACTCTATTCTATATATCCCAACTTTTCAATTGTGAAAGAGGCACAGTACAAAAAATTTACCATCCAGTTAAATAGATATTGCTGCTTTAAGCTCTACATACCCAATAGTCAAATTAAAAAAGCAGTATAAAAAGTCAACACTATAATCTATTAACTGAGTTCCTATCGGGAGTCAAATTCAGAAACTTTTGCAAATTGAGAGGAATGATGCCATTTAGGCCAAGACTCATTGGATTTTTCCTTCATTCTTACTTATTCTAGGGTCTCAAGTGATTTTAGGCTTGTATCCTATTTAATATGACTATTGATTTTACGTTAACACTGGTTTTCTAGCTCACACACAAAAAACAAAAAAAAAAAAACAAAAAAAGTTCCAGGTATATATAAAAAAGTTTATTTTGGTTTTTTGAGAATATTAAATATAAAATAGTTATTGAGAGTTTCCTTTTTTTTTGAAAGTTTCCTTGTTGATTTAATTTTTCTGCTTTTAAACTTTATCTTACATGCTTATTGAGAGTTCCTTTTTTTTGCTAGAAAAATTAATGAAAGATCTTTTTTAAAATATTTTTGATTTTTTTACAAGTTAGAAAAACATATTTTCCTTTATATATTGCTTATTAAAAAAATAATTTTTCTTTGCTGATTTGATTTTTCTTCTTTCAAACTTTACCTTATATACTTATAGAGAGTTTTATTTTTTTGCTAGAAGAATTCATAATAGATTTTCTTTAAAATATTCCTGGTTTCTTTACATGTTAAAAAAAACACATTTTCATTTATATTTGAGAGTTTCCTTTTTTTCTGCTCAAAACATTCATGGAAGATCTTTTTTAAAATATTCTTGGTTTCTTTACATGTTAGAAAAACACAGTTCATTTATATTTTTCTTCATAAAAAGTTTTTTTATTTTTCTTTGTTGGTTTAATTTTTCCCCTATTAAACTTAATTCTATACTTCCATTTAATTTCCTTTTCATTTTCCTAAACTATATGTTAAAATTAGAGCACAAATTTATACCCAAGAATATTTCATAATTACTCAAATATTTGTATGCTTAATCCTTTGACGCTTTAAAATTTTTGTACGTAATAAAAAAAACTAAAATACCATTTTCTATAACAAAAATAAAGTAGTGTTAATGCAACATATAGAAGTAGAATTAGAGTTAGGGATTTGGAAATTATGGAATATTTGTAGAAGAACTAAGAGAATTTGATAATCCACCCAGGCGAATCCACGCTCCACTCTTAATAATCCACGAGCAGAGATTCTAACATGCGAATCCAAGAAAAGGAAATTTTCTCAAATTTCCAATTATTCATTAACATTTTCAAATCTGACAGAGCATATTTATAGAAAATCCTAACAATAAAAACAAGACTAAAACTCTAACAAAAAACTAAATCGAAATTCTAATCAACCTCAAACTTTATCTAAAATCCTATCTAAATTAGAACTCTATCTAAAACTCTATTTAAATCAAAACTCTATCTAAATCATAAAATAAATTAAAATTCTATTTTATCTATCTCCATCAATTCTCTCCAACTTCAAAATATTTATCTCCGATAAATACGGAGATAAGAAATATTAAATATGTCTGATTGAACTGATCAGCATACTCGCAAAAAGCATCTCAATCAAGTTATGATGGTGATCATTAAACTTTTACTTGCACATCAAGTTTGAAATAAGGTAGTGGAAGTGGAACTAATTTATATAATAAATCTGCTAAATTAGAAGGTAAATCTAACAAGTCACATTCTGAATCAGGCCTATCTTTCTAGCATATTAGATATCTCTGGAAATTTATTATAGCTATTAAAATTATATCACTCTACAACATGTCATCTATCATTCTTGTATAAAGTTTGCATGGCGGATCTATTGGTGGTAGTAAATGTAATACTCCAAATTTCGAGCTATCTATATCCCTCTTTTGAATCCGATCATGCCGAATAAAGTTACCAAATTCAATTTTGGACACCGAAATAAACTTCGGCGGGCATAACTTACAATCCGTAATCCCAAATAACATTCGTTCTTCGTGATAATTAGTTTTCTAATATTTAGAATTTTGATAAATTTTCCTTACGAGCCCAAAAAATTCTCCCAAAATTACTAATTTTATAATATTAAAATTATCCTTCTAATTACTTCGGAATTTCGGTTCATTTATTCTGAACATCGAAATGATAAACAGATAATTTTATAGTGTTCCTCTTGTTGAATACTACGTTCTACATAAATTTGGTAGCATTTGAAAAATATTTACTAGAGCCGTAAAATATTAAATAAATTAGAAATTACCCTATACACATATTTTCATAACAAATTTCGAAGGGCACACCCCTCAAAATGATTTTCAGTTGAGCTGAAGAATGGAGGATTGGTGTGGCGGGATAAGACATTGGGATACGACATTATGTGGTGGTGAATAGGGGGATGTAGAAACCAGCAGCAGGAAGGAATAAAAAAAAAGGGAAGAAAAAGAAAGAGAGTGAGAATAAATCGAACCCAACATTCGAAATCAAATCGAGACAACTAACACTGCTATAATTTTTCATTCGTTTTTATATTTAATTTATATTTGTATACATAATTTATTTTGCAAATTTGCTTTGTTCACATTTTGATCATTGATTAATATTGAGAACTGAACTATAATAATAATAAGGTCAAATTTGATACATATAAATATTATAAAATTTATTTTTACCAAAAAAAGGGGACAAGAATCGAAATTTACAGGCAGAAGCAAAATTTCATTTGGAATGGCAAGATGATTTTTGCATGCATTCTGCATGCAAATACAAACGGCCCACAATAATTTTGTATAGGCCACAACATTGCAAAATAGCAAAATTAGCAAAAAAAAATTCATGGGATTGACTGCAACTGAGCGGAGAGAAAGAAAGAAAAAGAAAAAGAAAAAAAGAATGGAACAGGTTCTGGTCCAGCCCAGTGATAAAAAAAAACAGAGGAAAAAAATATAAAATATAGTAATGAATGGGCTTGGGCTGAAAAACAAAAAGAAAAGAATATATATATATATATATATATATATATATATATATATATATATATATATATATATATATATATGAGAAAAATGGAAATGAGCTGACAGCTCACGCAAATTACCTGAGCTGCAGTTCATTTCCATTATCTCCAATAATATTTTTTTAAAAAATTCTTTTGGATTATGATCTTGACGCCCTAGGGTTCACTCATACCCAATTTCTTGGGTTTTAGTTTTGATTTAGTCCTCCATCAAGTTAACACAAAATTAACGGTTTTAATGAATACAACATTTTGTATGCATTTGACGAAATCGTAAATGAACTCCAAAATTTATGAAATTTAATCCGAAAGAAGTTAAGCAGTTAGAGATAGTAATTATAAAAAAAATTATTGAATTATTATAATTTTGCCGCTAGCTCACGTAACTTTTCCTAAGCTGACAGCTCACCTACAGTAATCCCTATATATATATATATATATATATATATATATATATATATATATATATATATATATATATATATATATATGTATATGGGATTACTGTAGGTGAGCTGTCAGCTCAGAAAAAGTTACGTGAGCTAGCGGCAAAATTATAATGATCCAATGATTTTCCTTTAATTTTTTTTACAATTACAATCTCTACCTCTTAACTTCTTTCAGATTAAATTTCATAAGTTTTAGAATTCATTTACCCTTTCATCAAGTGCATACAAAATGTTTTATTCATTGAAAATCATCAATTTTGTATTAATTTGATGGATATTCAAATTAAAACTAAAACCCAAGGAATTGGGTATGAGTGAACCCTAGGGGGTCGAGATCATAATCTAAAAGAAATTTTTTAAAAAGATTATTGGAGATAGTGGAAATGAACTGCAGCTCAGGTAACTTGCGTGAGCTGTCAGCTCATTTCCATTTCTCTCTCTCTCTCTCTCTCTCTCTCTCTCTCTCTCTCTCTCTCTATATATATATATATATATATATATATATATATATATATATATATATATATATATATATATATATATATATATATATATATATATATATATATATATATATATCACTAGGTTTGGGCTTGGGCCTGGGCCTGGGCCTGGGCCTGGGCCGGGAAAAAAGAAGTAAAGAAGAAAAAAAAAAGTGGTGGTTTGTTAATAGTGAAGTAGGCCTTATTAAAATAAAATAGTACAGTGCGTCTTATAAATAAAATGCAGTAAGCCTTAATAAATTAATATGCAGACTACTTAATAAATAAATATATAGTATTATTACAACATGTACTTGGCCCACGATTTGAGCTATTGATTGATATTGAGTACTGAACTAGATTATTGAATCAATTTTAATAAAATATATTGTGATATAATTGTGCACTAATATTATTAAGATGATACAGATATCTAATTCATCATGCTACAAATCATATATTTTGATATTATAAGTAATGTACTATGATTCTACAAGTCACGTGATATAATACTACAAGTTATGTGTAGTCATGAAAATACAAGTATGTTAGCATGAATTGAAAAATAAATAAAGAAAGGAAAGAAAAATAAATGAACAAATATAAAATAAAATAAATCATGTTATGATGTTTATAAGTCATGTGCATAATGTGTTATGAATCCGGGATGAGATAAACTATATGATAGATAACATGAGGCGTGGTGTGTAATAATTATTAATGATATAGTGTATTATATGATTCTTACATGAATGGTACATTTTATGTGATATATGACACGTAATTCATGGTATATATACAATTGAACCCAATACATAACATGTTTACATGAATTAATTCAATACTTAATACACGATGAGCATGATCATTCATGAAAAAATGATAACAAGTTTCTTGTATCCTGACTATATGACATGAAGTATCTTGTAATACGTGTGTATATGACCTTGAATCTTAATTCCTGAATTCTTTGTTTCTTGTGATAAGGACATATACACAGTTTAACTTGACAAACAACATGTTCCCATTAATTCATATATTTTGTATATTATTGACATGGAGACTGAAAAAATTAAACGATGGATAAGAACTGTATTGTATAAGGAACTTGTTGGCCAACTTCTTAATTAGGGTCGGAATTATTTTACTGCAGCGACCTGAATGATACTAGATCACTAATTGATAATTGATACCACGAGTGGTATGTCCATTATTGTAATACTAGTATGGAAATTGATTGTAGTGCCTAGCGGTATATCATGGTTCAGTACCATAAATATTGAGGTTGGGTCCCGAGTATACATGGGCATTTGTACAATACGAAAAATTGCGTGCTATCTTATCCATCATTTAATTTCAAATCATAACAAGAAAATGATTTAGACTTGTCATTTTTATATGATATTTACCTGATAATTGCAAATGGCATGTATAGTCTTACTGTTCTATTATTCATTATTCACGTGACACGTTTGACACGAACACAACTTATTCACCTATTCTGTATCTTAAGTATTGTGATAGTATATATATATATATATATATATATATATATATATATATATATATATATATATATATATATATATATATATATATATATATATATATATATATATATATATTATCATGTTACTTGCTGGGTTTAATCCCTAGGTTTCGAACCCAGGTTTAGGAGACGCAGAAGGAGAACCAGCCCTAACTAAAAACTCATACTTCATTGATCAGACTGAGCGATAGTAGATAGTGAAGTACTTTTGGAGAACCTTTGTTTACATTTGTTTATATTTCATTTTGTCTGTACACTGCTTTTCTCTTTTGTGTTCATATTCAGAGTAATGTGCTATCTTATTTACCTAACTTTTTTGTATAAATGAAATCTTTTCAGTTTCAGACGTGTTATTTATTCATCTGATTGTGACAGTATTTACGGTTATTATAAGATCGTATGACTGTTGAGTTGTCTAGTACAAATTGCAAGTAACGACCTCCGTTTTGGGAAGCATATAAAAAACGGGGTTGTTACAGGGTAGTATTAGAGTCTAAGTTTAGGTGGAAGACTGTATGACTACTGCCACATAAGAATATATCTGTGACTTAATCCTGGTAATTGTTCCTTATTCTTTGATATCTATCTAATCTAGTATCGTGTCGTCCTATTATTTTCTATTTGTTTGAGATATCTATCTGCTCTAGTATCGTGCCTATCCTACCATATCATATTTGTTTGAAATATCTATTTTTGGAATTCCATTATTGTTTCTATCTTGTCCAGTGGAATAATATCAATCCAATTTTTAACCAATATGTCCCTTAATGACTAATGATAGAGATTTTTATACCAACTTGTTAAGTATAAATGGAAAAGGATATGATGTCATTTTAGATATGAAATAGTTGAGTACCTTCCATGCGGTGATAGAATGCAGAAGAAAAAGAGTAATATTTTAGATTCCTGACTGTTCAGACTTTAAATTTATTAGAAAAGTCAATCTTTAGAACTAACAGAATCTAAGATGTTTTTAAGAAGAGGCGTTTTAAAAGAATTGGAAGTAGGAAAAGAAATAATCTGAGTAGTGTTATAATTTTTAGATATATTTTCAGAAGAAATACTTGATCTACTACTAGTGAGAATAGTAAAATTTACTATTAATATTATTCTTGGAATTGAAGTAGTTGTAGGCCACCTTATCGAATGAGAATTGCAAAATTAAAAGAAGTTAAGAGGCAAATAGATGAACTATTTAAGTTGGATTTTGTGAGACTCCGTGTTTCATCTTAGAGAGTTACAGTATTATTAACCGCAAAGAAGAATGGGAATCAAAGATTATGTTTGGATTACAGGGGTTTGAATGGAGTAATAATCAAGCATAAATATTTATTACTAAGGATAATTGATCTGTTTGATCAACTAGGAGGAGCAAGGGTATTCTCGAGGATAAATTTTCGTTCTGGATTCCATCAAGTGAGGGTCCGAACACAAGATATTCCAAAAACTGCATTTAGAACCAGACATAGTCACTATAAATAATTGGTAATGTCGTTTGGAGTGACTAATACTCCAGCAACATTTATAAATTTGATGAATCATGTTTTTGCTCAATATCTAAATAAATTTGTAGTGGTGTTTATTGGTAATATATTAATATATTCCAAGAATAGAGAAGAACATGCTGAGCATAAAAAATCGTTTTGCGGACTTTTAGAGAGCACAAACTATATAAAAAATTGAACAAATATGAAATTTGATTGGATAAATTTATTTTTCTAGTCATATAGTTTCTGGCAACGGTGTATCAGCCAAGCCTAATGAGATATGAGTCATAATAGATTGACATGTGTTAAAATCAATATCGAAAATTCGAAATTTACTGGGATGACTGGATATTATTGAACATTTGTATAGGACATTACAAGACTGTATCACTTTAAATGAACAGACTAGAAAAAGAATGGAATGTCTCTGGAGGAAGAGTGTGACAAAATATTTGAAGAATTGAAATGAAGATTAACAACAACACTAGTGTTATTCATTTCCAGATATCTCTGGATGCATGAAGCTTTATAGTGATATTTCAAGTCAGGGATTATGGTATGTTGACATAGAATGAAAGAATGGTTGAATTTGGAACTTGTCGTTAAACTTTCTGAGGAAAAAAATAATGTTATGCTTGTATTTTTATTGAATATTGGGGAGACATAAATATTGATGAATTACAATTATCGGTATTGGTAGACTTGACAGAATAAACATAACTGGTAAGGCAAACTAGGCAAATGAACTAGGAGATAAAGAACGACCTGCGGAAGAATGAATATAAGGATATAAAGAGACTTTAGAAGGCCGAGAATTTTGTAGAATTAGTCAAGTTGAAAATAGAGGACAATAAATTGGACATGAACTATATTAAAAGAAGACAAATTTTATCAAGGCAGAATATAATATTATATCTTGTTACTCAATTTAGGTTTATCTTTTCAAATAATTGTCTTATTTCATTATTTTTTTTGGTCATTCCTATTTGACATATTGTATCTTTTATTTGAATACTATCATGATATGATTCATGTCTTGAACCTTTATACATTACAAGTCTTATTGAGTCAGCAAGACAATTGTAGAGATGCATTCTCTGGTGCCAACAATTGTAGTCGCTTGATAAGATCGTTGTGTGTGATTAAATTTAGTAATTAGTCATGAATTCATTTCTTATTTTGTATCTCTACTATTCACAGTTTTATTATATCGACATTGTAATATCTTAAATTTATTTTCTCTTCTAAAATCCATTATAACATGTAATAGGACCCTAAGAATGGACTGTACAAAAATATTTATCACTTCTATCTTATCAATTACTTAGTTAGGATGATGTGATACTCCAAATTGGTAGCAGCTATTCCTGATTAAACTTGCTTTTGCGTTCCTTCACCCAAATAAAATTTTGAGAATAAATTAGAAATCTTGCCTACCCATTATCATTCTTTCTAAAGACGGAAGTTTGTAATGTATTTAATGTATCATAATTGAGAAAGAACTTGGAAAAAAGTAGAGTAGCGGATCTATCAAAAAAGATTTGAGATCTGGCCTAAAATATGATAAGCGACATGTAGCAATTATTAACCGATGGAAAAATGTCTTGAAAAATCAAGCAATACCATTAGTTCTTATTTTGGGGAATGCATAATCACTAAAAGGTTCCACTCGGGAACTAGAAAAAGACATCATGATAAGGTACTCTTGCCTTTCTCAGGATCAAGTACGTTAATTGAATTTATTTTTATCAATAATATCCATATATAATGACATGTGTTTCAATTTTGAATTTCGAGGACGAAATTCTTTTGTTAGGTGGGTAGGATATAATACCCCAAATTTTGAGCTATCTGTATCTCTCTTTTGAGTCCGATCGTACCAAATAAAGTTATTAAAGTCAATTTTAGACACCAAAATAAATTTCAGGGTACATAACTTAAAATTCGTAATCCCAAATGACTTTCGGTTTTCGTAATAATTAGTTTTCTAATATTTAGAATTTTTATAAATTTTCCTTACGAGCCCAAAAAATCTCCCAAAATTGCTAATTTAATAATATTAAAATTATCCTTCTAATTACTTCGGAATTTAGGTTCATTTATTCTGGACATGGAAATGACAAACGAATAATTTTATAATATTCTTCTCGTTGAGTACTCCGTTTTGTATAAATTTGATAGTATTTGGAAAATATTTACTGGAACCGTAGATAATGAAATATTAAATAAATTAGAAATTACTCTATCAACATATTTTCATAACAAATTTCTAAGGGTACACCCCTCAAAATGATTTTCAATTGAGCTGTGGAGTGGAGGATTGGTGTGGCCGGCTAGGGCATTACGTAGTGAATAGGGGATGTAGAAACTAGCAGTAGGAAGGAAAGAAAAAAAGGGAAGAAAAAGAAAGAGAGAGAGAAAATAAACCGAACTGAGTATTCGAGATCAAATCGAGGCAAGTGACACTATTATATTTTTCGTTAGTTTTTATATTTAATTTATATTTATTTTTTATATTTAATTTATATTTATATACTTGATTTATTTTGCAAATTTGCTTGGTTCACATTTTGATTTATTGATTGATATTGATATTGAGAACTGAAGTATAATAGTGGGTCAAATTTGATACTTGTAAAATTTATTTTTACCAAAAAAAAAGGGGGAGAAGAATCGAAATTTGCATGCAGAAGCAAAATTTCATTTTGCATGGCAAGATGAATTTTGCATGCATTCTGCATGCAAATGCAAACGAGCCACAATAATTTTGCATAGGCCACAACATTTTGTGTAGCAAAAAAAAATTTATGGCTCGACTTCAACTGGGCCGAGAGAAGAGAAAGAAAAAGAAAAAGAAAAAGAAGAAACAAAAAAAAAAAAAGAAGAACGGAACAGGGCCTAGCCCAGCCCAGTGTAGGAAAAAAACAAGAGAGACAAAATATATAGTAATTAGTGGGCTTGGGCCGAAAAAGAATATATATATATAGGCTTGGACTTGGGCCAGGGAAAAAAGAAAAGAAGAAAAAAAAGTGGTGCTTTGTTAATAGCGCAGTAAGCCTTATTAAAATAAAATACTACAGTGCGCCCTATAAATAAAATGCAGTGGGTTTTAATAAATAAATATGCAGAGTACTTAATAAATAAATATACAGTATTATTACAGCATGTACTTGGCGTACGATTTGAACTATTATTGATATTGAGTACTGAACTAGATTATTGAATCAATTTTAATAAAATATATTGTGATATAATTGTGCACTAATATTATTAAGATGATACTGATATCTAATTCATTATGCTACAAATCATGTGTTTTGATATTATAAGTCATGTACTATGATTCTACAAGTCATGTGCTATAATATTATAAGTCATGTGTAGTCGTGGAAATGCAAGCATGTTAGCATGAATTGAAAAATAAATAAAAAAAAGAAAGAAAAATAAGCAAACAAATATAAAATAAATCATGTTATAATGTTTATAAGTCATGTGCATAATGTATTATGAACCCGAGATGAGTGAAACTATACGATGGATAACTTAATGCGTGAAGTGTGATAATTGTTAATGATATAGTGTATTATATAATTTTTGCATGAATGGTACAGTTTATGTGATACATAACACGTAATTCATGGTATATATACAATTGAATCCAATACATGACATATTTACATAAATTAAGTCAATACTTAATACATGATGAGCATGATTATTCATGAGAACATGATAATAAGTTTCTTATATGCTGACTACATGGCATGAAGTATCTTTGTGATACATGTGTACATGACCTTGAATCTTGATTCCTGAATTATTTGTTTCTCGTGATAAGGACATATATACAGTTTGACTTGACAAGCTACGTGTTGCTATTAATTTATGTATTTCGTGTACTATTGACATGTGGATTGAGAAAACTATATGATAGATAAAAACTGTATTATATAAAGAACTTATTGGCCAACTTCTTGATTAGGGTTGGGATTCTTTTACTGTAGCGGCCTGAGTGATTACTGGATCATCAATTGATAATTGATACCCCGAGTGGTATGTCCGTTACTGTAATACAGTACGGAAATTGATTGTAGTGCTTAGCGGCATGTCATGGTTCAGTACCATGAATATTAAGGCCGGGTCCCGGGTATACACGGGCACTTGTACAATACGGAAAATTATATGTTATCTTATTCACCATTTAGCTTCAAATGCTAACAAGAAAATGATCTGACTTGTTATTTTTACATGATATTTACCTGATAATTGCAAATGGCATGTATAGTCTTGCTGTTCTATTATTTATTATTCACGTGACACGTTTGATACGAACACAACTTATTCACATATTCTCTATCTTTAGTACTGTGATAGTATATATATATTTTTCTTATGTTACTTGCTGGGTTTAATCCTCTGGATTTTGGTTTAGGAGATGAAGGAGAACCAGCCCCGACTAAAAACCCATACTTCATTGATCAGACCAAGCGATAGTAGATAGTGAAGTACTTTTGGAGGACGTTTGTTTATATTTGTTTATATTTCCTTTTCTCTTTACACTGCTTTTCTCTTTTGTGTTCATATTCAGAGCAATGTGTTATCTTATGTACCTAACTTTTTGTATAAATAAAATCTTTTCAATTTCAGATATATTATTTATTCATCTGATTGTGGCAGCAGTTATGGTTATTTCAAGATCTTATGACTGTTGGGTTATTTAGTACAAATTACAAGTAACGTCCTTCGTTTGAGAAGCAATAGAGAAACGGGTGTGTTACAGTAGAAGAACTAGAGCATTGTGTATATGTTGACTCTGAAATCCTATGTATTACCTCGCTTTGGACTTGAAATTCCTGTACTCATTGTATATATGCAACTGATTTGTAAATATTGCCGGTAAATATAAATTGTCGATGAAGTTTCTTATGAAGCTTTTGCAGAAGATCTTCTAACTACTGGCTTCTCTTTAACAGCATGATAATCAAGTGCATCCATACTTGGCTAACACTTCACAGTTGGTTCTACTAAAAGATTTTTAGATAAACCATTGAATCTTCAAATTCTATGGAGAGGAAGAAAGTTCTATACAGCACTAATGGTAACTCATCATAAACTTTTATATCCTGTTTAGGCTTCATAAAAATAGGAATATCTACTTTGACTTTATAGACGATGTTATCATCGTTAACCGTTTGATATTTTTCATCACTTCTCTTACAATGGTTTCAAAAATACTTCTCTTTATATTTTTCTTCATACCTGACCGACGTGCAATTGCATATTTTAACCAAATCAATTATAATTTAAAGTTTTGCTTTTATTCTTGTGGAAGATTTATCAGTCATTGTCTTAGGTTCAGATGCAAAATATTTTACAATTTTAGGCTCAGATATAGACTCTTTTGCAATTTTAGACTCAGGTGTAGACTCTTATGCAATATTAGGCTCAGAAAATGAAAACTGATAAGATGATGAAAAAACTTTTGGAAGGCAGTGTTGAGCATACAGATTACAAAGAATATATCGCAAGATATCTCAATCCAAATATAGTTTATACTCTCTAATCCAAGTATAAACTTCTCCACCTAACCTATATCGGGCGTAAAGATATTTTTATGTTTATATCAGATTGAAATATTGAAAGAAATTTTGGAAAAGATTATCTCAATTTTTATGATTCTGTTCATTATCAAAACCGTAAAAAAGGGTCTAATAACATGCATATCATGCTCAACTTATGATATATGACTACGAAATATGAACCTCATATTTAATCAACTCAAAATTGTAAATTTTAGTTCAAAAGGTTAGAAAATACCTAAGGATCTTGGAGGCTCAAAACTGGCACGGATTTGGACTCTAAATGAGATTTGAGTCATAGTATTACCCTTAACAGGCCCTTCTTATTTATTGGGTTAGGTCGGATCTGCTGGACTGAACCTAACCTCATATTGGTTAGATCTAGAGTTTTCGGATTGGGTTTATCTAAGTAAAATCCTGCCCAACTTCTTATATTTTTCTGGGATGCAGATTTGCTGATTGACCTTATTCAAATCACTTCTTCTTTGATCAAAATATTAGATCTTAATACTTTCAAAGATCATAGGGTTCTTCTTTTTCGATCGAAGGGCGGCAGAGGAAGACCGTGGTGGCTCAGGGTGGCTCGGGTGCCAAGGAGGCTGAACTGGGTGAGTATCTACAGATGAAATCGGTTAACAAGATCTCAAATTTTTATTAGGTTGGAGATCGGGTCCGGCAAGGGGATAGAAGAGGAGGTGGTTGTGAGGTAGAGATGGTGGGCACTCAGTGTAGATGGGCTGATGTTGACGGAGGAGGGAGGGGTTGCTGCGGTGATGAAGAGGCGACAATGGCGCTGGGGCATGGATTCAGGCATGGCTTCCTAGGGAAGGAGAAGAGGCGTGTGAGAGGTGAGACGTGGTTGTTGCTGGCTGCGGATCAATGTGAGGCGAGGGCAAGGGCAAGGGCAAGGGCGAGGGAGTTGTTATGGATTGTTGGAGGAGTTTTGGAGTAGAGAGAGGATTTGAGGCAGACTAGATTTGTTGTTTGGGTTATTGTGGAGGTAGGGGCGGTTAGAGATACTGAATGCGGCGACTGCAATCGGTGTTAAAACTGAATATGGTGGTGTTGAAAGGAGATAGCCGATATGCTGGAATTCCCAAAAGTTGCATCAATCTTCATAGAATAATGCTCAAAATGGAGCCTGGATCCTCTTAGATACTATTTACCTTAGTTGAACCGATATAGCATGTGTAGTACAGGGATATTATGTTTTACATTCTTAATAGTATATCTTCAGGAGAGAACATGATATGTAGGATTTGCTTCAGCACTTGGTGACAGTTAAAGCATGAATCCTCACTTTAAAAAATGTGTTCCAGAAGGCTTCTGAGTATACTAACACCTCTCTAAGGGCCTCTTTAGTAGTCTTCTATAGACGCAACAGCTCATACAAAGTTATTGGAGCTTAGATATTTGTTAGTTGGGCCAAAACATCAAAGCCAAAACGTGAGTCTATGGACTCATTATCCTTCCTAAGGATTTTATGAAAGCGGAATTCTTTCTGCTTTGCAGGCGTTTGTTGCTTCTACCAGTTTGGAAGATTAACTATTGCTTTGCTATAGTCCTTCAAGTAACTTTTACTGGACCTCATGCTAGGTAATACTGCTCCTTTGGGCTAAGTTGATATTGCCATGTTTTCTCTCTGAGTCGGTCAACATGGCTGCATCAACCGAATTCTCCTTCGTTGTTGCAGAGATAGCATTGTAAGGATGAGATCTTCTCTTTGAGTGAGATTTCTTTTTGGCATTTGCAAAAGTCCACTTTTCACCTTGCTGTAGATTGAGATGTCCCTATAGAAGGGAGAAAGTCCTTTTTCTATTGGTTATGTAGGTCATGATTAATCATTGTTATTTCTCTTTTAGGTATGGACATTACTCCATTTACAGTTGAAATATCCAATTTACTAACTCTGATGGTCACCATGTTAGCCGTCAACTTCTTTTGTTTAGGGTTTAAATTGAATAAAGCGCATCTATAAGGGCCTAAATCTTGTCTTAAAGGATATAACAATCCTTAGTGGAATAATCAATAAGCCTATGATAAAAGTAGTATTTGGGACCATCAATTCTTTCAACTTCTTGTGACTTCCTGATCTCAGGCAATTTAAGCATACCATGCTTGCGAGGAAAGTGAAACATGGTGAGTGCATGTTCGCCTTTGAAAGAGTATATTTTCTGGAAATGTGGTTGACTTGGGTGCTTCCAGTCTTTGAGGATGATGTTCTTGGGTTAGGTATAGCATCGGCTGCTATTGCATCCTTCCCTCTTTATTGAGAGGATTGTGCAGGTGGTTTGCTCATAGTATTTCTACTAAACGATTATTGCTCCTCGATTCGTCAAAGGATGCACTGGCTTGCTCGCCTAGTTTTATGAGATCTTTCCAAGACCGAGATTCTACAACACCTATTTAACAAGTACGTTCATCTGGAAGTTATGCTTGCAAGTTTCAACAAGGATCTCCTACGATATGTCGTACGGACATCACACCAGCATCTCGCTGAAGTATTCTATGAAACTCTTAATTAATTCATTCTCCTTATACTTTGTTGCCAAGGGAGTGCACTGATACATTCATATTACCTTTAAAGAATCAAGCCAGAAATTCCTTCTCAAGGCTGACCTAGGATTGGATAGTACCTGGGGGTAATTGTATGAACTAGGTGAATGTCCTAGCATACTTTAAAACACTTTTGTCATAATGGGATCTTCTCCATTAAGTGGCATATCTGTGAGAGAAAGTAGTTCATGTGTTGATTTGATGATCCTTTCCTGTCATATAACTCCAGTTTCAGTGGTTTATATTTGTCTTGAAAGGGGTCGATTTCCACTCCATAAGATAAAACCTTGTTAAACCTTCCTCTTGTAGGTCCTTTCGATGCATTAGAGCCTTCGATTGATTTTAGATTTTGTCCATCTTTTCGGCGTGTGGGTTGATAGTAAAGTTTACCTCTTCTTCATCGTCAGAGAAGGACACGTTCCATTCTTCTTCTTTTTTATTATTTTCAACTTCACTCATGAATTGTTTACCTTTCCGATTCTTTGGTGTTTGTCTAGAAAAAGAGCCACCAATTTTAAGCACAGGATTTTTCCAAGAATTTCCCAATACGTGCATGAGCATTGACTTATGCTCGTTGATACTCTTTTCTTGCTCCTGGATCATCTAGTCATGCACTTCTATTCTTTGCTTCAGCTCATCAGAACTATCTACCATTTAAGCTGTTACTTTACTATCTTTGAAGGAGCCGTAGGAGCAACAAGCAGAATTTGCAACATCTTCTTTATTGGTACCCACTGCCTACCTTTTGCAGTTCAATAACATGGTCACACTAGTTCTAAGGTGTATATAATAACATACATTTTCAGCGGAGAATTCATGATTCGAAGATTGGTCTTCTATCGTATGATTTGCCTTCATTAACCATATTGAAGGTTACCGTGATTGGATCATCATCGGTACAGAACTACTTTCTATAAAACTGCTTCTTCTTTGAAGATTAGGTTGAGGCACTAACTCAGTCAGATGGTTGACTAACGATTATCTCGATGTTTGATAGGACTGCAGAGATCAACCGTTGGTAGTGGCACTGCAGGGTTAATTGGATTGTATTCCTCTTTCTTCTTAAGCACTCCCTTAAGTTTTGAACGAGAGTCTCGGTTGTATTGACCGTCTCCTCATAATGAACTAAAGGTTGAGCGTGAACCCCACCCCCTTTGTGGACCTTATGTTGTTGCTCGTAAAGTCTGTTATAAAATAATGGGCGTTTCTATTTTCGAAAAAAAATCACACAGGACTGACTGGTAGCCTGGCGTTTAAAATTCTGGACACAGGACTTACCCTTACATTTTGCACACTTTAAATACAGCTGATGGTCAGCCTTACTTCAGAAGTATATGACATGGTGTTGAACCTTGCATTCTCGTAATCTTATATGGGCTAAGAATCAACTTTGCATTTTTATTTCTCTAATATGCAGGATTTATCCTAGCATTCTGATTCTGAGACGTGGAATTGAATCTCACATTGTAAGAGATTGATGCGAGATTGCCAGATAGCCTTGCATGTGATTTCTGCTACGTGGGGCTTATCCTCGTGTTTTGGTAAGTTGATGTGGTGTTGAGCCTTACATATGAATTTTGTTAATTAGGATTGAACCTCACATTTTGACAAATCAACGCGAGGCTAAACCTTGCGTTCTATGTTTTCACCGAGGGCGCATACGTGGGGTTGCTAGATAGCCTTGTGTTTTACAACTTCTACACAATATTTATCCTCACGTTGCAAATCTTCCACAGATGATTCAATCTCGCATTTCCAATCATCCATGTGGGAATTAACCCTGCGTATTGGCACTGCTAACTCAATCTTATGTTCAACGCAGGTTTTGAGTATTCTTTGCTTCTTGCGGCAACTTTGAGTCCATTTTTGTGCTCTTGTTGGCTCAAGAATGATCTGTCTTTGGTGATTAAGGTAGTGAAAGCGATGTCTCGTATTATAGGGGACAAGACGATGATAAAGTCATAAAGTTTGGAGACTCCTATTGAATGGGAGTCTCCCCTTCCAAGGGAACTGAGATGCTTACATTTATGCAGCGATAAGGTCACTCACCTTAGGGCTAGTCAGTTTAGAGAAGATAAACTCCTCATATCTTCGCTGGTCAATGATCAGTGTCTCTATAATCTCTCCCATCATATGGGCGTCGGACTGGACCACGAGCTTTTCCTAGGTTGCAAAGGGCATTCCGATTGGAGTCATCATCTCTTGTTTGCCATAAAAATCGCTCCTTTCCATTTTCATAACTCAAAATACAATTGATAAAATAAAAAGAAATAAAAAGAAATTCAGGAGAGAGAAGGTTTAACACGTGCTTCCCTTTGTTTAATATTGGATCCTTCAGGAGGTTATGAGGCTCGAGCTTGCATCTTGTTGACAATCCAACACTTGATCATGTATGGGGGAGATAAAGTAATGGCAACCGGCCTCTCTTTTGGAGCTGCTTGTGGGTGCGTGAACTTGAACCTAATAATCTTGCCAAATGATCCAAAATCCTCTCTTCTCATGCCTATTTAGACACTTAAAGGAATCTCAACAACTTTACTTAGAGGATAAGAATAGAAATTATCTTTCGTTCAGATAATAAAATTAAGGATTTGATTTTCCTTTTTACAGTATGATTAGATATGATTTGATTATCCAAATCAAGATCAAAACTAATTTTAGTTAATCAAAGATTCTATTAGATTGGAATCCTTGATAAATTTCTAATGATGTGGAGCTCTTAGTCTCGAGTATGATCTTGATGCGAGATTATTAGTCTCATATGGCTTTAATGCAAGGCTACTTGCTAGCTTCAAATATGAGATCTCTTCAATTATTTTTCATTCTACAAGTCTTTATAAGAGGATTTTCTTTTATCCATTTGTGTTCTTTCAATAAAATAGACAATGTTATTTCTTTCCATTCCTTATTTTCTAGATTCTAAATCTTAAATTATAATAAAGCATATTATTTCTTTGGATCCTTTTATGTCCTTTGATTTAATTATTCTCCTACCGGAATAAATCGTTTATTTGTTTTAATGTTTCTCCTTTTGTGTATATGTGCTTATGACTATATGGTAGTAGTATTCCTTTTATTGATTATACTTTTAGGGTGACATACTTGTTTTCGATACGTCACCAAACGTTACCCTAAGCTTGGGATGTGGGGCATTATCATCGGTATTAGAGCCCATATTTGCTTTTAACCTCCATTTAGGATCTCTATTTAAGTTTACTGTCATATATACATATATGCATATATCTAATCTGCCTTTGATTCTTATTCCTTTCATGCTTCTTTGATTCCTTACATCTCATTATTTTGTTATATGATTTGATTCTCAATCTAATCCAAATCCTTTGTCTTTCAGAGAAACGACTTGTTGTCGTATCACTTCATCAAGTACCATTCCACAAACAAAAAACACTAACATAATGGAATTACTTAAGAAACTTATTGAAAATTAACAGCAACAGACTAAGATGCTACGACAGGAGTTGGTAACTAGGAGGCAGAGGACGAGTAGCATGTCGAACTTCAAAAAGTTAAACCCGACAATATTTTATGGAAATGAAGAACCCATGAAGGCAGAATAGTATTTGGTGGACATGGAAAACTTACTGATTGTAGCACGAATAGTGGATGCAGACCGTATAGAGGTAATTAAGATCCAGTTAGTGGATATTGCTCATACTTGGCGGTTGGTAAAAGAGAATCTCGACCTATTACCTGGGATGCTTTTAAGAAAAGCTTCTATGCAAAGTTCATTCCTCAAACGACTTAATGGGACTTAGAGAAAAAGTTTATCCATTTGAAATAAGAAACCGGCCAATTAATAATTATGTAGTAGAATTTCTATACTGAGCAGATTTGCTCCACTGCTGATGTCTTAAGAAGTAGATAGAGCCCAAAAATTTCAGAAATAGTTAAATTTTAAGATTTAGGAGTGCATTGCTGCCTCACAATTTAAGACTTATCCACAAGTCTTGAATGTGCCAAAAAATACAAGAATAGATAGCACCCAGGAAAAGAAAGGCTTATCTTGGATCCCAAAAGAAAATTATTGTACAGCTAGCAGAAGATTTGGCCAAGGATGATGCCACACTATCCAAGAAACACTAGTTCACTCAAAAAAATAGACTAGTAATGTGTGGTTATTATTCAAGGTTAGGATATATTAAGAAGGAATACAGGCAAGCGCACAATCTGTATTTGATTTTTGAACCAGCAGATCTGAACCATGTTCCTTCCAAATAGATGGGAGACATGTTTCGAGCATCAGCATCATAACAATAATAGGCAAGACTTCCACCACCTCCACAGCCACAAAGACTCTCAGCATCACCTCAATAGGGACCTATGGAGCCTATTCAGAGGGGTTCTCTACTTGGCACTTAGTGGTAGGCTTTCAAAAAGGCACAGGTAGGAGGAAACCGGAGATGGGGGCATGTACTTAAACTAACAACAAAGCAGGTCAATGAGAATAGTGATATGATGACAGGTACTGTTTTGCTTTAGTCTATACTGCTTATACTCTTTCTGATTTTCTACCCCTTTCTAACTATATTCAATTCCTTCTTTAACTTCTCACCCAATTTAAAGACCCTCGTATTTTTCGTGAGAGTTGACTAAATTTCTCAATCTTATCCTTCTAAATCAAAGTGCATAACGAAAGTTGTGGGCCCTTCTCAGTATCATATCTTCTCTTATTGATATCTTTATACATGTTTCGTTCTTGAATAAAATTTCGAGAACAAAATTTTCTTTTACCGTAGATTGTAGCATCCCACTCTAATATTTGATTTTTAAATTATCTTAAAAGTAGTAGTATTATTATTAATATTAGGTGGTTTAGTTTTATCTTTAAAGATTCTTTAACAAATTGAGTTTATCTAAATTATGGTTAATATAGATGATTAAAAATCAATTAAGTTTGAATTAGATTAGATTGGATTAGAAAGAAACTTAACTATATCTAACCTTATCTTAATTCTAATAAAAATATATAATAATAAAACAAAATTTTCTCCTCACAGTTCAGCCGCAAGGCAAACAGGAAAAACAAAAGACGGTAAAGAGAGAAAAAGAAGGGAAAAAAGGAAAAAAAAAAAAAAGGAAGAGAGAGAGAGAGAGAGAGAGAGAGAAAGGGAGGAGAAAAAAATCACTGGTAGTCAATTTTCAAAATGGAGTTTGTCTAATTTTGAGAGTTTTCTATAAAGTAGCAAGTGCATTATTCTTCTTTTATAAATCTTTTAGGTTATTTCTTTATAGAAACTCAATATTATGCTTTTAAAAATATTTGTGTTGCAATAATGAAAATGCTTTTTGTCTTTTTTTCTCTTGATTTATTTTCTTATATAATATAATTAGGAAGGAAAGTTAATTGAAAGATTCCAAAATTTTCTCTTTTAATTTCATTTATTGGACAATTGCTATACTTAACTGATTTTAGTAACTAGTTTATAAATTTTATATTTACATAAAACATCCTCTAACATATCATCTTTTAATTAAGAATGTCCTAAGAATTTCTCTTTTTTTTTAATCTTAAATAATAATAAAACAAAAAATAAGAAAAAAAACAATGAAGAGGAAGAAGAGGAAAAAAAAAAGAACAACAAAAAAAACATAAAATCTTTTCTTTTGTGAAAGGATGAGTAAAAATAAAATAAATAATAATTTAAATAAAACAGCAAAAAGATAAAAGTACTTTGGTATTTAAGCATACTTTATTCTCTTACCTGTAAGCTTCATGTGTAAGCATTCAATACATTCATCAATTTCTATGAGAACAAAATAGTGGCAATATTAATTTGTATTATTATTGATGAACAAAAAATTATAGGGTATCCAAATATTAGAGTTGTTTTATATTTTATATACTTGTTTACAAATATTTACATTTTATATATTTTTTTTCTATTTTTGCATGTTTGATATAAAGAAATATCATGTTTCTTTTCGTATCGCTAAAGTTACGTGTACGTGTGTTATGAATGAATATTATATTAAAAAAATAAATATATGTTCATTAGCTTTAGCTTAAATTTTTTTAGTCTAAGGTTGTTGTTAAAATAATTTCAAACAAATAAATTCCAAACATAATAATCATTCGTTAAAGTATATATCTTGTGTTATATAATTTGGAAAGGACATTTGAAGTGTATATGCCTACTATTGCTGTAAAGAAAAGAGATCATGTTATTATGGATTTTGCAGAGATTGGTTTTGTGGATTTTCTTAAAAGAAGAATATACTTATTTAAATTGTGTTTTTAAGCTCCTTGTATACCTTCCAATATATTGATGTTGCTTTAATTATTTCTTATAATCATGTATGCTTATGATTTATAATTATTGTGAAAACAATTACATCTCTAAATAACTTGTTTACTTAATCGTAATTAAAACTCAATTTAATCTACATTCTGAATTCATTTTATGTTATAAAGAAATAAATTTATAGAGTAATAAGAGGACTAAATAGAGTAACTTGAACACATATTATAGGTATATCATTTTAGATTGTAATACTAAAATTTAGAGATCTAATCATAGATGTTTAGATAATTAATGAATCACTGTCATATCATGTTATAGGATTTTGCACCCGTAACGTATGTTGTCATCATTCAAGAGTATCTAGCGGTACTTCATAGAGCAATACCAGGAGTTATGGGATCGTCATCTCGGATATTTATGTGACCCTCTTAAAACATGTAGTTTTTCCTCCTAACAGTTCCAAATTAATTTTACAATAGATATTAATGTGATATATCATATTTTATAAATATGTTTATTTCTATTTTACTATAGTTGCTCCGTGTCGTTAATGACATGTATTTACTATCAGTCAATTATAATTATTTTGAAGACAAATATAATTAAATTCATAATTTAGACTTTACAAGTTATAGTTCATGATGCTTTCATATATTTTCTATTTTATTTATTTGTGCACCCTCACCCACTCTATTTTATTTATTTGTGCACCCTCACCCACCCATACCCCACTCATAGCGTGTTTGTATGTTATTAACCCTTTTTTAGCACTTGTTAGATTATTCTAACAACCTTAATTTGGTTACGCCCTACGTTACCAAGGAGGAAGAACCACCGCAACTAGAACCATATCTCGAAGAGCTAACAAATACTCAGTAGGTGCTTTCACTGCGAGTCTTTATAATAGGGTCTTTTTTAATCCATTTTTTGTTCTTTCAACAAAATAGACATTATTATTTATTTCTATTTCTTATTTTTCAAACTCTTAAATCTTAGATTGTAGTAAAGGATATTACTTCCTGGGATCCTTTCATTTAATATTTGATTTAATTATTCTCATATTGAAATAAATCATTCTTTTATTTTAATTTTATTCTCTCTGTGTATATATGTTTATGATCATGTGGCAGTAGTATTCCCTTTATTTATTGTATTTTTAGGTTTGGCATATTTGTTTCAATACATCATCGAATGCTACCTATATTTTGGAATACCTATACTTTGGAATGCGGAGTGTTGCACATATTATTTCAGTTGGCTTATTTGCCCTTCCTTACAATTCCTAGTTTAGTTCAATCCAAAACTTCCCTTCTCATTGTTTTCTATTGTCCAGGACTAAATGTTTCTTCCTCTAACTTCACTAATTGTTGTCTCAAATCCCAAATCCAAGTCAATTACAGAATATTGGCCTAAAGCAAAAGAAGGATTGGACTACAAATTTTAAAGAGTGATTGATCGGAGAAAATGGGAAGGAATGTAATGTGCGTGTGTGTGTGTGTGTGTGAGAGAGAGAGAGAGTACTTGTCGGATGAAATGTTAGAACGATTTTGATGATGAGAAGTGATGGCTGTCTGACTGAGATTTTGAGATTTGTTTGGTTGAGATCTTAATGGAGGTTTTGAGATGTCTCGATCTCATGTTTAATGGTTTGATAGATATATGATCTCCTTGGTAAGAAAGAAAATGCAAATTCCTAGTATCGGAAGGATTGACGTCCAGTTTGAATTACAGTTTTAGCTTCAATCCTGTGGCATTCACCAAGAAAAACTTCTTCATAAACATGAAGAGTACTTCCAAGTGACTAATGAACACTCGCCAGAAATATTGCAATTCAAAAGCAGGCACTCCAGAGAATTTAAGCTTGCCTCACAGGCATAATATTCCCCAAGAGCATCCTCACTGCATTCTATCAACCAAAATAACCCACTGTTATCATCAGAATGCCTATTTTTCATAATACGGGGGGGCAAAAACACAGCCAAACAGGTTTAGCTCCAACAAAAGGAGCTTATTATGCAACATATATCAAACTGAATCGCCAGCAGCAAGTGAAGCAAGGGCTGGCAAGAGCGCCTGAGCACATCAAACCCCCTAAATGCTTCCAGGAGAGCACTTAATGTCTTTACTGTATCAAAACTCCAAAAAAATTATTAAAAAAAAAAATCATTTTACACCTTAAAAACAGAATATCTTCCCTCTAATTCAGAATCCAACGCAAAGACGAGATAAACTATAGGAGTGGACGTGATCAAAAAATCTACTGAAATATCTTGAATAGAAAAGAATAAAAAGTGAAATTATTACAGACCTAGTGCTTCAAGAGTAAGAGTAAGAAAAGACTGAACAGAAATCAAACTGAGCAGTGCAATAAATAGCAGTGCCCTACTGGAGCAGCTACTACTAATATGCAAGTGTGTTGCTGATTATCTGTGATGGCATGAACACATCACGCGGCATGCAAATAGCATGAGAAATTCAAGCTATGGTACGCAATTAAATAAATCTAATATAGATTTCAATAATCTACAACTCCTGCAATTGAGATTAAAACCGCGTAACAAGATATGCAATTCAAACCAACCAAATAGTTATATATTCTAGTGGCACCAATCAATTAGTTTAGGTCAGACATGATCTCATCCCAACTTCATATTATATAAACCAAAGAACCAAAACATCCACAATGTGCATATATTATACATGTACTCAAAAGTGAAACCTGTTTTTCCTGCATTAGTTTGAAATTATCAGTTATACAAATCATACATAGTTTAAGCTGTCATGAAAATATTTCAAGCCCAAGAGTAGGTCTCGTCATATTAGAGAAGAACATTAGGGAGGGGACAATTTGATGAGTTCCATTACTTACCAAGTTTAAACAGAGTCTAAAGTCATGTGACCCCGCCTTTAAACCTTCCTTATCAGCAGAAAAAGCCTCTGATCCAACTCAAAGTTATTTGCATTCGAAGGATCACCCCTGAGCATCATTAGAAGGCCACCAAATGAAACATATATATCCCTGCAAAGACACAAATATTTATAAGAAATAATTCATGTTGCCGCACAAAAACGTTGCGAGGAATTAGAGATGATTAAAGAAAGCAACCACGCCACCCAAGCAGATTTATAATTCCTATTTGCATCCAGCATTTCAAGGTAAACGACAGGAAATGTATTTCCTACTGACAATTTTTTATGGACAACAAAAGATATCGATTAGCCAAGTCATTAGTTTATTCACAAAGACACTTTATGTCCCAACAATTATGACATCACCAAGCTATTTAATACCCATACATTATTTTCCCCAAATAATGGACTGCATATCTGATTATAGTATCTGCCCACACGTATGGATCCATGTTATCTCCACAAATATATATGAAATCCATTATGATGAATTGTCAGTCGTACAACAATACATACAGACTGACAACTCTATAAGGATACACAAAAGTAGGGGGCAGGAAATAGGACTACAACAATAGTACAGATCATCAGCAGGTAACAGAAGAGCATGGCTCGGAATATGATCAGTGAGAAAGCTAAGCAGTACAGGTCCTTGGCCAAGTGGTCAGGAAGTCGGAAAAGCTGGATGCTAGCAGGCAGGAGCAACTGCAAAAGCATATCCTTGAATTGTTATAGATTAAAGGTGGGGTAAACAGCTTATTCCTCACCATACCGGTAATGGTGGCATGGCCCCGGAGCCATACTGACAGGAAAAGAAGCCTGATTGGAAGCTCAACATATCATGATTAATGCACGGATTGAACTTCCCAGTTGGATAAGAAGCTTTTAAGACTCTAAAGGTAAATCAATAAGAAAATACATTTTGCATTTGTCATAAAATTGGGAGGAAAGAGAAAAAAAATGCAGTATATATAATTACTGAATAACTGAAGGGCAACGAAATAGAGAAGAAACTTCCACTAACGCAGTAAATTTTAGTGCTAACACGTTCCTAGCAAACTAAATAAAATGAAAAGTTCTAGTAGACCACTGAAAACATTAGATAGCCAAGTACATCCTAGAAAGAGCAGTTCTCTGCAGTGAACCTTGAAGATAATTGGCCAGTACTGGCAGGGCAGTGACGAAGCTTTAAGATAAATTAAGAGCTGGAATTTCCACATATAGGCATTATTTTAGTTAGGTGAGAATATAGCATATATCATATCAGAATTTTACAGTATTCTTAAATTTATTTTCATTACGTACTCCATCCCAAGGCGAGTGGTGAGTATTCGAAAAATTGAATCAAGTGTTGGCTACTCGGAAAACTCGGCGAGTAGTCAGATTTGAACGACTTGAATTATTAACATTTTAATATGTATAGACAAAAACAATAAATATGTAATACAAAAACGTATAATTTTAATATTCAAAAATCAAAATAACTTGAATGTAATAATACAAGTTCCATACTTTACCAAACACCATCTTATTCCCACCTACTTATTTTTTACCTCATATTCAAAAGCCATTGTCACAAAAAAGAATAAAATTTATAAGGTTGTAGAGAACTATCAAGAAATTCATAATCCTTTTGGTATTTATAAAATTAATTTTTTTTCTTAGGCATGATAAGCATTTGTGACTAGAATAGGTCGTAAAAAAATTCAAGAACATTTCCCAACTCAGTTTCGGGCTTTCCCCAAAACTAACCAATTTCCTTACTCGACTCTCGACTCAATCGAGTTTGAAAAAATTCGATTTCAAAGTGACTTGAATTAGAATAAAAGAAAGAATGAAAAAGAAAAAATTGAAAAAAATAAGAAAAAAGAAAAGAAAATTAAAACAGTAATCAAAAGAAAGAATATTCAACCTTACCTTACTAAGCACGAATCACCGCGAACATCAACCCACTCATCGGCTCTGCTCATTTGACTGGTTGTTGCAACCAACCCACGAACTATATTCAACAATGCTTCACTGGTCATACTACCTCAAAGCCAGTTTGATGATCGTCGAATCTCAAGATATTTCAGTAAAATACTGAGATCCTTTTTTATTTTTAATCCATTAAAGGTCTGAATATCCGCTTCATAATCAGACTCAGCCAAATAATCGATTGAGTCAAATAAGTACTCATTTAGTCCATTTTTTAGCGAGTTTTATTATCTCAGCGCATTTGGAGAATGAGTCCTAGTACTAGATCGAGTACTCAAAGAGTCCTTCAGATTTTAAACCACTAGATTTTGAGGTATCTGATACAAGACATACTATATAATATCAGTAGACTGATATTTATCTAATAATTAGTCTTGAACAAAAACTATGAATCGAGCCTTAATCATAGTATTTTTTTTTTTATCTTATGGAACTGCACATGTGAAATTAGAGTCCAGCAGTTATTTGTAAGCAAAGAAAGAAAACTGGATATTATCAATCGATTTGTACTTATTTATCAACTAGCCTATGTATCTTGTACTTGGATGTCCTCTTTGCTTCAACGACTACACCCACATTGAAATTTGCAACCCGTAATCAAATCTAAAAGGGCCATTGGATGGGTTTGAAGTCCGTTTATAAGCAAAGTAAATTTACATAACATATCGCATATCATAAGATGTTATCCAATATATATATATATATATATATATATATATATATATATATATATATATATATATATATATATATACACACACACATAAAATATGTATTATTTTCCTTGCATATTGTATCTTAAGATACGTAACTCATATTACAACTCATAAAATATCAACAACAATGTTAACATGTGCAAAAAAATCTAATTCTCAGACCTAAATCATGAGCTTATGCTCATCCATCAACCAACTAACAATGTGATATTTGTGAATCCTTTCCGGCCAATAAATGAAGTCTACAATAACTAAATTGAATTAAAAATAAATAATAATTTTAGGTCAATCCACTAAGACCTAGCTTAGAGACAGAGTCGGGTTGTGTTATAGGAGGTCCCAATCAAATATAGCTATGACCTTTGTCAAAATAAATCATCTCTTGCTCCATCCGAAGTGCATGAACTGTTGCATCATGTTTGGGCCATAGTACATCCTTACCATTCCACTACGGATAGTATCATTAATGCATACAGACTTCATTGGCACTGGTTTATCTATCTAAATGTAAACTATGTTACGCAATAACAGAACACCGGAAAAAGATGTCCTGCATATCTGTCCGAATATTCCAATATCCCAAATTGGTGCCAAATCAAACTATTCAATCATAGTTCGGTATTACCTAATAATCTGGAAAAATTACTCTCGGGTATTAAGGCAGTTGACTGATTTTAAGAGAACTGATTTTAAGAGAACTTCAAATCATTTCAAACCAAGCCATGCCTCTCCTTTTCTATATTATTGGATATAGCCTATACTGCTCTTTTGGCCTGACATAAACCTCACTGTCTAGGCTATTATACCAGGACAGCCAATTTTACAAAAAATTTCCATGTCGCACAACAGCACACATGGAGACCCATATGCTATGGGTCTATAGCTCGGACACTCCCTACATGATTAAAACATGAAACAGGAATTATATCATTATATTTAGAGAACAAGTGTTACATTAATCCCAAGCCATTCCAAACCCATGTCTGCCATGAGGTAGGTAAACAAGTAGCTCTAAATAGAGCTTGCTGCTCCAAGTATGGGATCAAACAGTTTATATATGTATATAAGTATGTATGTAGATATGCATGAACATATTTTTTCGCCCATGTCCTTGCGTCCTCATGTTTAAAAATTGCAATGACAGACCACATGAGACATGTGTCCCATGTCCAGGTAACATTGCCCCCAGAACAAAACCTCTTTTGGTAATATTTTGCTGGATGTAGAATTAGAATTATCAGTATTGATTTAGATGTTCATTTTCTTTATAGACAATTATAACTAATAAGTGACTAGCAAGTTACAGATATTACGTAATCGAAACACATCAGAGACCATATGCTGAATATCCAATTTAAACCCCAAAAATGTTTAGCAACAGTTCGTTAATTATGATAACTGATAACTTTTGAAAACAACAGATGCTTGATTACTTACTCACAAAAGAAGATGTTTTTACACCAGATTAGTCATATTACTGGCACTAGACATTCATAGGTACTTTTAAACAGAAGAAATGTTCTTAGGGAAAACATGTGGTGGAGAAGTCATACACTTTTACTTTTCCATCAGAACCCTCTTCAGAAATTTTATATAACTTCCCATGCATAACATACTCAAACTTGTCTGCAAGCGACTTCCGTGCACCCTGGAGTGGAACAATTATATATTCAATCAGATTCTGAAGGCATAGTTCAAACATCATAAATCACAAGAAACCAAAATAGTTAAAGAGCAATTTCCTTTTCCAAAACCAGCATCTCCACGATGTATCAAAGAACACAAATAGAAGGTTGCAGCTAATAAAGCATAAAGGAAAACAGTATCAAGTCCGAATATGCTATACAGGACCTTTTTATTCATGGGATGACTTCCCATGAAAGTTAAGCTTGCAAAGTATCATTTGGTGGTGATGAAAGTATCAAACACAATGTCTCAAAGAAAATTCTTCTATATCTATGACTATGATATATACGTCATTTCTCCCCAGCCAAAAATTGTTGTGTCCAACATTGTCAGACAGGACACCCCCTGTCCAGACACAAATATCAACCTAGTAACATGTACAAGATGGAGTCAGTTATGCCTCATTTTAACAAAAACAAATAAAAAATGTTACGTGACTAACAATAGTATTTTAGTTTCTTCTCTGTAGAAAAAACAAATACACATGTTTCTAAGAGTTGAATACACACACACATGGATTACTATAGATGAGCTAATAGCATAGGAAACTTACACAACCTGTCAGTGAAAAACGATAATCCCATTATTTTTCAGATCCTTTCAAGGATCATGTTCTCCATCTTCTTAACTTCTTTATGGTCAAATTTCAAGGGTTTTAGAGTTTATTTTCCAATATATTAACTAAAATCGTGAATGTTGAACCTACTTGATATAAAGTCAAATCAAAACTAAAAGGTACGAGCAAACCCTACAGGGTTGAGACCATAATCCAAAAAAATGGAAAAAACTGAAAAAAGTTTTTAAAATAATGGAAATGGACAGCCAGCACAATAACGTTACGTGAGTTGTCACCAGATTTCTATTATTTCATATATATATGACAAATATGCACACATATAGTTGTGCCCAAATATCTAATTATTGGAGAGGTGTCATGTCAAAACCCACATGTCCATATTGGAGTATGACACTCATGTTCATGCTAATATAAGTTAAGACCTATGTTGCACAAACATGTCAGCCAATACGGTCACAACACTTTGATATCCAACAAAATTTTCAAAATGGATAGGTTAGATGCCATACTTCTGTATGACTAACATGACACCAGCTTCATCAAAGAAGTGTGTGTAAGTCAAGACTACACAAACACTAACTACATTTGAAAAAGATGAACATAAAATAATTTATGCGAGAGAGAGAAAGAGAGTGTGTGAGATCGAGTAGAAATTCGCAAGACCAAAACTTCATTCAATTTCTTCATTGAGGACTATGTGCTAGCAGCCCTCTACAAAGAGAGGTTATAACAGATAAGGTATAACAAGTGTTGCTATATACACCTAAGAGAGAGGTCATCGCTGATAAGGTGTAACAAGAGTTGCTATATACACTGACTAATGCATATACTGAGAGAGAGTACATTTGACTAAGCAAAAGAGGTTACACACACCCCTGCAAAAATATGGAGTAGATTCCAAAAACTGTTGTTCCAAAACCACTAGCCTCTATGATCAACACATCCTAAACCCTATGTGGTCTAAAACCATGTGATTTGAAAATTAATTGTCTATAGGTGAAGCTAACAAAATTAATCGCTTATAAAGTCAGTCAAATTATTATATGATGCAAACAAGTGACATACACCACATGTGCATGGAGGAAAACCTTAGAAAATAATAAAAGCATTCACATTAATACTCTTATAGTTTCCGCAAAAAGAAAAAAGAATGTGACTACCAAGTATGAGATCCCTTTCTCTTATACGTTTAAACTTTCATGTATGATGAATAGAAAATGAGATTCTGCTGTTATTCCGTAAAACTTGAACACAGAACACCTCAAACAAAAAATTGATTGGGACTGCTGATGCACCAAAGTTCTCATATACCACCCAACTGAATGAAAGACCAGAAACGGTTGGAACTAGATAGTTGATCAATTAGCATCAAGCAGACCTAAGACAATAATCACTAGAAAAACATTATCACAAGTTACATAAATTCAAAAGAAAAAAACTAGGAGGTGATGAAAAAACAGACTTTAGATAACTGATATTGTATGAAAACTGAAGCATCATAATATCATATATTTCTGTGGTCTATGTCAACTTTGAATTAGTAGGCAGATAAGAATAAAACCTATAACTTTCCATTATTTTCATTCTCTCAACATTGTTGTGCTAGTACCTAATAAAATGATAGTAATGTTACGAACAATATAAGGGGCTTACCGGCATGTAATAACCAGTGTCAGGAGTTCCATCCAAACTGAGAGTTGGTGTCAAGACCATGGTAAACTTATCACCAACACGGAGTGGGTAGATCTCAGTATTGACATCCAGCTGCATGTTCATTTC
Source organism: Dracaena cambodiana (assembly GCA_036321105.1). NCBI lineage: Eukaryota > Viridiplantae > Streptophyta > Magnoliopsida > Asparagales > Asparagaceae > Dracaena > Dracaena cambodiana. The sequence continues at coordinate 28,571,573 of JAYEPQ010000015.1, forward strand.
AAACTGCTGACTGTCCGCCACAATTCGAGATACTACCATAACACCATTAACAAATGATACATCAACAATCTGAGAACTCAAATTCAAAACTTAACTAACAGTAAAAACATACCTTTATCGAACTTCTTTCCATCTGGATCTAATCCTTTCACCTCGAAGATGTCCTCAAACAGATGCTCGGCCATCGTAAAGCAAAATTTGTCTCAACTACCACCAATAAAAAAAAAACTCGGAAAAATTACAACTTGCAAAATCTGCCGTCCAAAGTTCTTATTTTTACGAGAAAGAATTCCCAAATTGCTAAAAGAATCAATAGAAGAGAAATTTAAGGCTACCCATTAATCAAAACGAGCTCAAAATTAATGGGTAAAAATGATAAATATCAAAATTCGCCGAAACGAGAGCAACCCAGATAGAGAAACTGATCAAAATCAGAAAGTGAAACAAAAATTATGGTTGGGGACAAACTAAACCCTAGTTGATTTTGCCAACAAATTGGTTTGAATGGAAATTAAAAGGACAGTGAGAAAGCTTACTAGACTAAGGTTGATTGAGATTGGTGAGAGCTTCTTTCTTCTAATCTCGGCAGCCGGCGATGGTCGATGATTATTTTGGTCCCAGCGGAGACGCTAGATGACTCTACAAATCTCGCTGCTTTGTTGAACCATAAACCCTTAGAAGGCAAATTCTAAATGCGCACCACAATTATCTGAGTGCGCACCACCCCTAACTTAAAAATAATTAGAAGTTTGTAATTTTTTTTTTTTGAAAAAACCCTTAATTTCTTTCTTAGTTAGCATCATTCCCACCATTTCCCTCTCACTTTTTTCTTAGTGAGCAACATTCCTTCATCTCATCCTTTCTAACCCATCAGAGACAATTTTTCTCCCTAGTAAAAGTTGATCCCACTACTTGCATCAGTATTTAGGATTTGTTTGAGAAATTTTTTAGCAAATCCAAAAAGAAAATCTATTGTTGATAGAGGAGAAAGATGGAGAATAAGAATACAAAATTAGTTTTATTGGATGAATCCCCTTTGTTTAGAGTATGTATATAAATTACTTTTTGACTCGATGTCAAGCATAATTTGATTGATTAATTGTAATTAAAAAGTTTGGAATTTTTTAAATTTTAAGAAACAGTGAGTTGTGTCTGGACTGTGGGAATGAAAACTCTATCTGGAGTGGCAACCTCGGACAACTTATTCACTGGCCAGGACTGCGACTCCATCTAGCGTCTCCACTAGTTGGGGTTGCAGCTCAAGACAGTGGGTTTTCAAAAAAAAATACCAAGAAAAAATATATTGAAGAGCAGGAAGATTAAAGTTGGCAAGAGAATAGTGGTCACTAAGAAAAAATTGCCATGTTTCAAAAATATGTGGTGCTTACTAAGAAAATGGAGCTCACTAAGAAAAGTGTGGTGCTCATTCAGAATTTCCCTCTTAGAAGTAGACTAGCAATTGCGCCCATCCGGTACAGATCGTGTTAAGACATGCCCATGCTACAGACGAGTTAGGTCAAACTCGGCCCAACCATTTTTTCGGATGTGGATTGGTCTGGGCATGGTCTGCTCCATTTGGATTGGCCTACAATATTTTTTAAAAATAAAATATGTTTTCTAAAATGAGAAGAAAGTCCTTTAAAATTGTATTTTCTGCATTAAACTTGTTTTAAAAATTAAGAAAACTTATAGCAATTTTCTAATTTTTATTAACAATTTCTAAATTTTGAAAATAATCTTAAAATTTTAAAATTAGCAAATATAAGTAATATTGATCTATTTTTGGATAAATTATAGTGACGATCAACTTAAATTTAAAAAACAAATTTCATTCCACTTTAATTTTCCAAATAATAAAATTAAACTCTATAACAACTCCTTGGAATATCATACGAAACCGAAGAAAGGGAAGAAGACCTTAATAGTTACTTGTAACTTATTTTGTGTATTAATTTCTTGAGTATTATGAGTTGAGACGCACACATAAAAAAACAAAAATTACAAATTTGTTGCAGTATTTTCACCATACACATAAAATCTTCCATCTTCACATATCATTTGGGTCATTTGCTCAGCCTTAATTTATGTTGTTTGCATTAAGTCAATCTTTCAACAAGACGCATATCTCCAATGTGTTTGCCAACATTAAACTTCTCCACTTTGTCAATACTCGACCACCTACGCTAAAAGTAGATTTTTGGTACATTGTATAACACGTGTCATGATAGAAAAGTACAAGAATAATTTTTTTCAGTGATTTTCAACATAATAAAATGTCAAATTCCTTATATCTCTCTTGCTTAGAACTCCAGCACAATTAATATATAATGAAACTTATTAAATAATGTGTGAGCATTTTTTATATTTTAGATATTGAAAATAAACCAGAAAATAATTTATTTTTTTACACTTGTATCCCTACATGAAGCAGGTTGAGATGTTGAGGTTAGGGTTTATTTCTATAAAAATATTCATATATAGAGTACATAATATCTAAATAAATTCTAATATTAGAAACTAAACATAAAACATTGTTATCATAATCCAAAGTTTTATGAAATTCTTGAATTAAAAACTGTATATCTACTAATTTATAACGAGGATTCATAACAACTTCAAAATAAAAAAGATAAAGAAAAATTTAAAATACTTATTAAATTTAATTTCCATATATTCTAACAATATTTTGAAGAAATGTATTTTCTCTAAGTACTAAAGAAAACTCCACTAATTTCCACTAAAACATAAAGTCCTAAATGAGTTATTGGATAGGTTACATAAGATATTATTGTTGCATTTACAAAACTAACCAAAAAAATGAGAAAAAATTCTATAAGTTCTCATTCAACATCATTAATAAGATAAATTTTTATTCCATATCAGTAAATAATTGTATTATAGTTTTGTAAGGAAAGCACTTGCTCAACATATGATATGTTGAGTTTCTACAATTAAAATGCTAGATTTTAGATTAATGCCTAAACAAGATCCTTTAAAATTTTGCTTTCTAGGATGACTAGACCTTTATGAAAAATATGATATTCCTAAGTTTTATAATAGAATATTTAATTATTCTTAATCAATCTTGCAAACACAAGTTTATAATATGGTAAAACAACGGAAATGAATTAAAATTCCATCCAAAATTGGTCTTATATAATTTTTTAATTACAGTATTTTCAAAAGCATTATCAAAAGAAATTGGAATTTTTTTCTCAATTCTAACTATAGTAAAAACAACCATAATAAATTAGATAAGATTTGAAGTAATATGAGAAACTCAAATTTCTAATATAAGTTTTTTCAGAAACTATTTAACATCAATGTAATGATTAGTACTAAAAAGATAATGATTGTTAAATTTAGGATAATACATTATCTTTATGTTTTTTTGGCTAATCTTATACATTATCTTTATGTTTTTTTAAAAAATGGGGTCTTATGTCATGCTAAGAGGCCATTCAGTTTGAATGATATACAAAATTAAATTATTTTTACCAGTTATAAAATTATATTTAAATGTTCTATGTTGCCACCATAAGTGCTAATATGATTTTGTTGTGGTTGATTGTGGAGTGTGTTTTTTGTGGTTTCTCTTTCTGTGACTAGTATCACTATCTTCAAGAGCGAAAAAAAATGTTTGAAATATTGGTATTATTTTTCTAGCACCTTTTTTAGTATTTTTTTTTTTCAAAATGGTTCTAAATATTTGATTTAGAAGTTCTAAATGAAATTAGTGTATCGTGTGAAAAAAAAAAGACTAGTAATATCTTCAGTAAGAATATTAGAAGATACAATATGACCAGTAGATTATGAGGCATTGTCATAATATTGTAATTGAGAGAATTGGATAATGGTCATTTCAGTTAGAGATTACTGTAAACCATAGTAATTTAAAAAGTCAAAAAATATTAAAAGCATGACCAAATTGTTAGATAGAACAAGCAGAGAAGTTCGTACTATTTTAATTTTAAAATTAAGAATTATTATCAATTTTTTTTAAAAAAAAATGTGTATCTCAATTGTGAAAGCCGAAGGGGGTTATTCTACATTAAAGTTGAGAGAGAAAGAGAGTTTTGAGATGCCTAGAGCAAAAAGTCTTATAAATGATTTTATTGAGAGCCTTAATCTTAATTTTATAGAGAATTTTTGAGATTTAGAAAGTATAAGAGGTAAATAATGATAAGAGAAAATATGTGAAGATAGCATGTGAAATGGAAGGGTATTTATAGGCATGGAGAAGGAAAAAATACATTTTTTTTTTGCAAAATACTGTAACAACCAAAAACCGATGTATATATTTATTAATAAACTATTTATTTATGAATTTTTGTATGATTATTTTATGATTTTAAAATAGATTTATCAAATTATTATTTTCTCTATTATTATTATAATAAAATATTTTCTTTAAAGCCCATAAATATTTTCAAAAAATAAAATTAATAGTACTTGAATTATCTTGTTAGAGTCCAAGCCCATTCCCTTGGTCCAAATTCAAATAATAATAATAATAAATGATTATAATAGCAATTATTAATAATATAAAATTTAAGTATTAATTAAACATAATAAATTTCATCCATATAGTAAGTCAACTTTTAATTTAAAATAATAGGATAATAATTTTTACCTTCCTATTTATTTTTCTCCATCTTTCAATTCTTAAAATCTCTCATTAGTCAAATATATTAATGATTCATTTGACTCATTTGAATCTAATTTTTAAGAACTTGACATTAAAACCTGCAGTCGAGTACAATAGTCAATTATATTAATGAGTGAATTTGACTTATTCGAATCCAATTTTAAAATATGTCATTAGAACCCCTAGTTAACTGATTTAATGAATTTCAAATATATATTTAAAATCCTTTTAAACTTATCCAATTTATGAGTCAATTGAACTTATTTCAAACTTTCTTTCATATCCTCTTTAATTTCATTAACCACTCTCTTTAATTAAACCTTCTAATTTATATATAAATCCTATATTCATCTTACTTCTTTTTCATCTTCAAACCAAACTCTTTTCTCTCCTCTTTTTATTGCCCATTGGAGTGTTACCGATTGTTGGAGCATCGTCGACTACTAGAAATCCGCATTGCAAGCCGTCTTTACTATCCGAACACGCATCATGCTTGACCTGCCTCACCAACAGTCACTCTCGTTGGAGCCTCTTATGGAGCAACTCCTTCCATTCTTCCTTAGAATTCGTTAAGAGATAGGATTCATCTTTCTTCTTTAATAAGCCTACATCATATTGGATATATTTGTAGGTAACCGCTAATAATAACCTAATTAAAAACTATATCGCTTCATCTTATAGGCCAAATAAGATAATTATATAATTATTTGTCTATTTCAAGCCCATTAGTTTTTTATAACTAAATAAAAGGAAATATTTTATACTTTAAAAATTCAACAGAATTATCTTATCACAATAAACTAGATTTAGCTGTTTTACTGTAATGACTTGTAGATATTGAATTTGATCAGAAACTTGAGAGTGAATTTATTTGACGAACATAGTATCAGGCTAAAATAAGTTACTTCTCGAACTTATTTTATCATGCACTAAGATAGGAATAATTTATATTGCAGTTTTGTTAAATAAATGGTTTATGTATATTCGTATTATAAAGTATTATATTTTTTTAACAAAAACTATTTAAATAAAATATGATTTTATTTCCAAAAATGTCATGTTCTCATTTAACATTCCTCATTTGTACATGTTTTTATTATTAGTTGTTATTTAATTACATGAAATATGATAATCTCACAACTTTATTCAAATAAAACATAAATAATAAAATTGAGTAATGAATAGATAAATAATAAATCAGAATACTAATTTATGGTAATAATGATTGTAATATTATATGACAATGTTGTCTAGAAAAGAGTTTTAAAAGAAAGTGGTTATTTAATTAAGGAGCGTGCTTGTACGGAAAACCTCCCACTTCATTGTTCTTAACTGGCCATGTGTTATTATGATATGCAGTCAGAAGATCCCTAAAATTAGTGATTAGAATTTGGATACCATATTAAAATTAAAAGTAAAAACTTTTTCTAATTATTACTTGACTATAATTAACTTGAACTTTACGTGAACTCAAACTAAATCAATAGTGGATATGACCGGAAATGTACTATATTAGGGTTGGGGGAGATACTAATTGATGTGAATACTGTATTTTTGGTTGTACTATTAAGTTGTACAATTGAGTTTTGCACACATCATGAGTGCATGGTGATAGTTGGATCCCATCATTATACTATTGTTGTCATTATACAGGTTCGGATCAGCTCTAAACAACTATGTCACTATTTTTCCAGATCTGTACGGCAGAAAATCGAAACATAGATATAGATTATCAGTTAAATTCTCCAATAATATATAACATCCACATGATATATAGAGTAGAAGATAATAGTAGTAAATATTATGAAGAATTTAGTTAATTCATGTTTTATATTTATATTTATATGTAATATTCATGTCTTTTTTGGTTACTCTTACTCTTTTATCTTTTCATACTTGTATTATTTTTATTGATCGTGATCTGATGACCTAACTATGCATGCCCAAATGCTAAAAAAGATCCAATAGGGTAAATTAAAAATCTGATGGAATAGCTGAAGCTAGTATCTTTCAGTCTTGAACTTACTATTTTAGGTTACTTCTGCTCTTGAATTATTCTATCTTTAGTTATTTCTTTATCAGTATTTCATTGTAATTCAATTCTATAAATTGAACTAAAGTTCAAATTTTCCATTTAGATATTATTGTAGTATGTGGTAATAATTGAAATTGTACTGAAACTTACCATATTTTCACAATTACACTTGGAAACGACTCGGCCATCTAGTATTTCGAGTAGCGGGCCGTTAAAAATACCCCCAATGGCTAAAAGAGTAATTGGGAAGAAAATTGCATCAAACCACTTCCTATGGTGGGGATGGTTTTTACAAAACAATTGCAAAGTTGATTTTTAAAAGTGGGTTGTGCATGTGCCAACACGTGCCGATGGCCCATGCACCCAAGCAAGACTCACGGTTGGTTCCACCAGTGTCGGCCCATGCTCACTTTCAGGTAAGCCATATATGGGCACATGTCTGTCACGTGTCTTGCTGGGCAGGCCAGCAAGACACGTGGCCCACTTGCTATCCCTACTTAGAACTCTTGGCCCCAACCAAGGAGGTTGTTTGGCTTACACAAGTGTGTAAAATTATTGTAATTACAATCACTTTTATCATAAGTAATGTTTTTTTTCATTTGGCTGCAATTAGTAGTTTTATAGTTGCACTTGCAACTACATACACACTTGCAACAGTTGTAGTTGGGGAAAAAATTGTAAACCACTTTTCCTCTTCTATTTACAAATAGTTATTGTATTATTGATAAATTGGATATTCTCGAAACTTTCGAAGTTAAAAATTATTATTTGAGAATTTTACAACTCTCATTACCACTCGCAAGTCCCAAGCCAAATGTAATAATATAAGTTAGATCAACTTCTACTATTTTAACTTCAATTGTATTAATATAACTTGCAAGTTGCTACATTATTTGCAAATAACTAAACAACTCTAAATGATCCAAAAGAAGAGGGTTTGGGTTAGGACTGGGAATTAGATATGATCCGACACAATTTGATTGGATACTAGTAGGCCTATTCAAATGGAATGCTAGGACAGACCAGGTGGCTAGGCCTGCCAGTTTTTACCCCATCCAGACCTAGACTTGGACCTATGCTGGTACTGCCAGCCCAACCAAAAAAATAATAGAAAAAATTAAAGTTAGAACTTTTTGTAAAAGAGAACAATCATTAGCAGACTCTTCTTATTTTACTATATCCTTAACAATTTTTCAGTACAAGTATAAGTAACTTAGAGAGCAAGCTGTACAATTAAATATAATAATTGCCCAAAGTATATCCATTAGTTATGTAATCAGCCAGGCTATTATCTTCTTTAGGAATATGTGAGACTCGAAAGTCGTTGAGGTTGTCTTTCCAATCAAGGATGTCCCTCAATAGCCCCCACATAGACGTTCTCTTTGAACATACCCTCGATGCATTCTTCATATTTCTTTTTCTTGTGTCCTAAATTTTTTCTAATATGCTTCGCTTTAGAGTAGAGAGAGGCAAGCGTTTGTCAACTTCTGTTTGTTGATGTCTGCTTAATCTTGTACATACATTTAGTAAATGAATGTAGGGTGACTAGGGAGTGCATGGAGGAGTATTGTTCTATCTCAGAGCAGATGATTAATATAGCCAAGTCCTCCATGAGCCTCTCACCAAGCAAGGGTTAGTGTGTCTATTGCAGAATCTTAGCGGAGTTAGGATTTGCGAAAGCTCTAGTTACATAGAAATACTTGGATGTTCTAGTCAGTAGTAAGAAATTATATAAGGGGTACTATGAGAATCTTACTTTGCTACTTATCTTCACATTTTCATAGTTCTCATTGCCATGTCCCCTCGTCGATTCTCGACAAGGATGAGTGTGGAGTACAAGAGTTTTTATGGAGTAGCTTTACTTATAGGGTTAATTACAGACAGACCCCCTGTAGTATTTAGGGTGTGACACTTAACACCTCTGAAGTTTAAAACTCTCAAAAAAACCCCTGGATTTTTAACACTGTTAGAGAGAGTTTGTTATTGTCACTCTACTTTAACTCTAAAGTGCACTCATAGCCCTGAATTTCCTATTTTACCCTCAAAACTCCATGCACACTCCCTCTCTCTCTCCCCCTTTAGTGGTAATTAAGTTGTTTCCTTGTAAAGTAACCTAGCAAAGTTCACATATTAACTGTCTAAACTGAAGTAGCACAAAAAATATATGGCTTATTTTTAGCACCAAAAATAATTAAGTTGTTTCCCTGCTGCTGCTGCTAGGGTTATACACCTAAAATTCCCTGCTGCTACACCTAAAATTCCAAAGTGATGAAAGAATTCACTAACAGGGTTATACACCTGACGTGATTGATGATTGCCCATGCGCATGACCTTAGTCGCTGAAGATTTGAAGGAATATTTCCTCCCAGATGCTATTATTTCATCCTATCCCATTATAACTTATTTCATCTACTTAAGGAATGATCAAATAGGTATGTCTGAATTTAATCATTTTACTCACTTCTATGGGGTCAAAAAATTCATTACAGACAAGCAGCTAACTCAAAAGTTAGCCCCCAAAACCAGAGGGAGGGGAGGCGGGGAGCTGCCGGCGACCTGCCGGTGAGAGGGAGCCGACGACCTGCCGGCGAGAGGGAGAGAGGGGGGACGGAGGCGGGTGAGAGATAGGGACAGAGACGTGAGAGAGAGAGAGAGGGGAAAGGAAGCCGGTTGAGAGGGAGCAGGCGACCTGCCGGCGAGAGAGAGAGAGGGGGGACGGAGGCGGGTGAGAGACGGGGACGGGGACCTGCTGGCAAGAGAGAGAGGGGGGGAGGGAGGCGGGTGAGAGAGAGAGGGGAAGGGAGGCGGCTGAGAGGGACTTGCGGCGGGTGAGGGAGTGAGGGAGGCGGTTGAGAAAGAGAGAGTGCCCTGGGTTTTTTTTTTTTTGTCTTACTGGGGCTATTTTTGACATTTTCTAACACGTGCACAACACGTGCCTGGCTAATTAACGTTCAGTTAACACCGTTAGTATGCCTAGGGGGTTTTTTGAGAGTTTCAAACTTCAGGGGTGTTAAGTGACACACTCCCAATACTACAGGGGGTCTATCTGTAATTAACCCTTACTTATAATAGGAGAATCTACGACTTCATTGAGCATTTAATTATTATAGCATCTCAGAGGGTGACCATTGGTTTAAGAAACTCCCAACCTTTTAGGTGGTTTTACTTGTGAAACAGAGGGTAAGGGAATGTCGAGTGCGAACTTGATCTAGGCAAAGGTTATGATCGGAAAATATAACCATAATATAAATTGGTCAGAGTTAGATGTGAGGAGCCTAATCCTGTAATCATATATTTGAACTTCATGAAGAAGCATTGGCCAGTTTTGAGAAACGAGCTAGATTTGGTAGTCAGGGTTGAAAGTGATATTGACATCCAATGATCAGTAATTTCGTAAATTTATCAATTCGTAAAATGATTTGGGCTTTGAAATCCACTACCTCCAGCACTATTTTCCCTCTTAATTGATTGAAATCGCCTTTTCTTTGTCTTTTTATTAAAAAAATCCATCCCTTTTTCCTTTATCTTGTCTATAAATTTCACAAAAAAATTATGCAAAAAATATTTAAGCAATGAATTACCTTCATTCTTACTGAAATTCATTGTAAGATAATTTTAGAGGATTTTTCTTGTGGATAATAGTTGGTCTTAGAAAAATTCATATTTTATTTTATCATCATAACCTACGCAGTTTACCTGCCACAAGTTTGTTCTCATAGTTTAAAAGAGAAAAACACACAATAATCCGTTATTATTTAATTTAAATAGGATACCGAACTTTCACATGAGTGAGTTAGGTTCAAATCCTAGCAATGAAATTCTATCTTGTATTTTTTTTTTAAAAAAAACCGCACATAAACCATGGGTTAGGCCTGCTCAGAATTTGAAGGAGGTGCAGACCTAGATTTCCCTAGCAAACTAACTTCAATTCCGGGTTGGCCCCGGGCTTTTTGGACAACCCAAGAGATTGCATGCTTTTTGACTTTTAAAGCTTAGTTTGTCAACCGAGATAGGATAAAAATAACCATGGTTCTGCACTGTTAGAGCTCTTGTCTACAAAATTGAAACCATTTGATGTCAAAATATATATTTCAAATCTTAAAATACTACAAAACTACGGTGATGCACGAAGGAAAGGGAATTAGAATTTTGTGGTAGAGATTTAGAATTTCATGGAAGATTAGGGTTTGAAGTGAAGGGGATAAGATTCGGCCTCGCACCCAAGTGAATCACATGCCTACTCTTACACGTGTCGCTCGAGGAGAAGTTAGAAACATGTTTACTATGAAATATATATATAAAAAAAATACTTAGGTGCACAACACGTGCAAATAAGATAAACAAAAAATAATATTCTAATCAAATCTAATCATATATCTAATCAAATCCTCATGAAATTCTAGTATTTTGTTTTCATCAATTCATAATAACTTGGAAACATTACTACTGGTGAAGGCATTGATAGTAAAAATAGTGCAACTCTGGATAAAATTGGTCAATCTTCTCAAGATCTAGCCATCCTTTTTAAAGAATGAAATATATGTTAATGGAACAAGTCCGTAATCAGGTCTCGTATTTCTGATGTCTCTATGGCTGTAACAATGATGCTAGTAGAAGAATTGGAGAGGCATGTACATCTATTACTGCAAAAGTCATCAGGCATTGAACAAGAGCTGATGGGTCAATTGGAGCATAACATCCGGTCAAATCGCACGATAGATAGCCGAGCTAATACCAAGTACATATGGAATATCTAACCCAAAAACAGTCACATCAATCTCCTAGAGAAATATGTATGCCGAGTATTAAGAATTTGTATAGCTCCATAAAGGAACCTTAGGACGAACTCTAATCATCATGAATTTGGCTGAAAATCTCTGCATTCTGTCATGTATCTATAATTGATCTGCAAATTTCATTATTGAATATAATCTACCTATGGATTTCCACATGCAATTTATGAAGGAGATTTGCAAGTGAGTCTATAGGTGGGTCAGGCATGTCTCTATGCAAATAGTAACTCTATAGGAGTTATGGACCTAGACTCTACATGCACATAACTCATATGCATAAAATGGAAGGTTTTCTAACCTTTTTATATGCTATCAAACTATTGATTTTCAGATGAATTTTTTTGGTTGGTAAGGGGTAAATATTATTCTCTTTTTTTAAAAAAAATATAACTGTGTAAGTATTTGAATCTCTAAAACTCTTAACATCTAGGTCAAACAACTAGAGCCTACCTAGCAAGATATGCAAATTATCCATGTGTAGGACATAACACCAAATAAGATTATTGTAACTCAAAAATTGAATATGCACAAGACAATATTGGATAATTAAGATTTCTGATTGATCCAAGTGATGTTGTATGATTGCAGGTGTGTTTCAGTCTTGAGACCTATTTTCTCTATAGTTGACTTAGAAATAATGTTCTCAAAACCATCATCATCAATCATGACTTCATAGTCCTAACTATTTTGTGTAACATAGAAGTGAAATACATAAGACCTACACCAATTCTCATATCTAGATGCAGTGTACAAACTTCTAACAATACGAGAGCATGTGCCTATGGCTCTCAAATCATCTTCTAATATCATGAGAATTTTCTTGAGATTCGTAGAAACCCTCCTCAATCTCATGCACATAATTCTTCATCATGAACCTAATCTACCAAGGGACACTCATAAGCGAAGCGACCAAAAACATAATATTTAAAGTACACAGTCTTTTTCTTAGCCTTTTGACTCACCAGTGATGACTTTACCCCTATAGGGATAATAGTATTAGCTTTAACACTATTTCTATACTGTGACTTAAGGTATTCTCTAACTTTGAAGATGGACTTTTTATTTGAAAATATTTGCAAATATGTTTTGAAGCTAAGAGCAAACTGATATGCCTACTCAATAGAACCTATAATATGTAGGAGCATTTCATGCTCGAGGTTATATTTGAATCCAGTATAAATATAGAAAAAGTAAAACGACTATATTTCTAGGTCACCATTAGACTACCAGCTCATCAAATTTATGCAAATACTCAATTACAGTCATATTTATTTACCTTAATTTAACAACTAATTAAGAAAGTAGTACATGAAAGTAGAAGGAATATATTTCTTTCTAACCTCTTCTTTCATCTCGACCCATATCCCTATTGGTTCTTTATCTTTCTCTTTGTTCTCTACATATATCAAATACAGTTTTGCTGACTCTTATAGTTTTATCTTAGCAAATCGGACTTTACAACCTTCAGGCATCTTGTATCAATAAAAAATGGTCAATATCTACTAACCAATCAGAAAAATACTAGAGGTCAAGCAGGATCTATCTTGAACTTTAATATGATATCATCGTGCTGATTCATGTCCTCCATACGCCCTTAGGAAAAGCTGCAAAGCATGTGGATCGTTGAACTCTCTATCTAATCTAACCTAAAATTCAAGCTTTAATACCACTATTTGGATTGCATTTATAGATGTAAGCCTCCAGAGGAGAGGCGAGTAGGATGATACCAATTTTAACTTAGTTATTAAAATAATAGAAATGTTAAGCAGCGAAATAAAATGAACAGTCACAAATATCAAAAGACAAGAAGAACACATGAGATGTTTAAAGTTGTTCAGAAAATTCCATACGTCCATTTTTCCTCTCAACAAGAGGGGGTTCAACTACTAATGAAATAAATCTTGGATCACAATTCAATTCAGTAAGCAAATAAATACCAAAAGCTTAGTTTACTTAACTAGTCGTCTACTACAAACTATTCCAACATTGAGCTTAATCGTAGCGCCCGACTAGTGTTCGTCAATTTCTCTCGGCTTGAGTATGCCGTATAAATCCCAATCACACAGATTGCAAATAACTCAATTGGCATCGACTTGAGTGTGTTGTAGACCAATTACACATTGTACAAATAAAATTTGAGACTTATTCTCCAAAATATCAATTAAGTATAAATTGGAAAGATCTTATAGCCCTTGTAGATACGTTTTCGAAAGATGATACTTGATACTTGTTGAAGATATTGATAATATTGAACTTCAACTATGAAACACTCTTCAAATATTAAAATATGTGATGTAGTATGTCTTTGCAAGTGGGGGGATGTTGAGAAAACTAGCTGAAATCTTTGAAAAACTCATCTTACTTTTTCAAATTTTCCTCTAAAAAATCTTCCAAAGATCTCTTTTTTTTCTTCTTAAAATCCTTTATAAGTATGATTTATCTAATCAATTAATCCAATCTATTGATTTAATAGAGGATAAATCATAACCTTTAAAGGGTCGTGATATGATATGTATTGTTTATAAAGAAATCCAATCAAATTTGGAATCATATCTTACCAAATAAATGCCCAAATCCTTAAACTGATGTTCTGAACCACTGTTGGGCTACTATTGAGAACTACTAGTTTTATCGATGGATGGCCTTAGTTTAGCTCATTCACCACTGGTGGATATACTGGTGGCTACTTGTAAGTTGGCTCAGTTTATTGAGTCACTGATAGGGTCAACAGAAGGCCTAGGTTTTTCAACATTCAGTAGAGTTTCTCTTAACTAATATGGAGATATCTTCTTTATCTAAACTTCGTTTTAGTTGAACTTGATATCATTATGAAAATTATTCTGAGCTTTATAATTTTGCAGCTGACTCTATTATGATATTCAAGCTGCAACTCCATCAAGTTAGTTGTATCACCTGTATCGATCATATTTATCATAAGAATTACCATCTTGCTTGATTCGCTTACACATCTATCGAAACTTACACATATTCCTCCACATAATAGGGGTGAGTAGAGTTTGATTAAAATAAAAAAAACCAATAAAAACCAAACCAAATTATCAAAACTCACCAAAATCAATAAATTTCGATTGGTTTCGATACAGGTCTGCAAAACCGAAACCGATAAGATATTATTTAATTTAATTTTTTAAAATATTGAAGAAACTCCCACCCAAATCCCCGATCCCCTTTCTTAATTTTTACTTTTCAGACTCTCATGTCCTAAATCTAAATTTCGATCCATTTCTCACTATTGTTGCATCACCTTAACCTATCTCGCCTAGCTCCTACATTGAGACCACCATCCTTGCTGCTCCACCACCCTTCGGCTTCGATTCTCATATACATTGATCTCCTTTCTCACTGCTCCTCCGCCACCTAAGTTGATTCCATTGAACACAAACTCTACCATCATCGCTTCTCCCTCCACCACCCCTTCTATTTGTCACCCTCTAGTCTGCCATCTTTTGACGTCGTTTCTCTCGTAATTTCCCGTCTCGCCTTCTACAATTTCTCTCAAGTTGGAGTTTCCAACTAGAATTCCTTCATATTTCAAGTCAACCTTCTCCCTTACTAAAATCCAACATATATTTGAGATTTCCCATCTTCTACTGTGATCGGATAACCTCCGCTCTTAAAAGGTGGACTGCATTACGAATCTAAAGTTGGGTATAAAGTTACCCAACTCCTGGTGTGCAAATATTTGCCAACATCACTTGCCAAACACAACCCCACGATTGAAAGTTCATATCAAATCATTTAAATTGATTGACTAAAGAATACAAAGGTCTCATCTAGAATGCCATTATTAGAATATTCCCCTTTTAGACATTTTTTTTAAGCAGTAAAATTGAATGTTCAATTTGCAAGAGGAGAATTAATGCAGTGATTAAAAATAAGAAAAGGTTCGGGAAATTTACAGCGAACATATCCTTTTTCCAAGAATGGCCCTAGTATCACTTGCTGTTTTACTGTTTTCTTTTAATTTTTATTTGCTGCTTAAACAAGGCAAAATCTGCGTGGGCAATATCAGATAATTTTGTCGTTATTTTTCGCACCTTAAAACATCCCTTTCTAAGCTAATTTCGTATGGGCAGATAAATTTGTATGGCAGGCCGAACCGAACCTAACATGATTCGGAATGGTTGCTTATCCCGTTCGTTTCGGTTCGGTTTAGCCAATCCGCAAATCTCATCCCCTCGTTGGAGTCGACAAAGACAGTGTACTGCCTCTCGTCTTACCGGGAGATGCGCACGAAGAAATCAGTGACAATGGGTTTTCTTCAAGCACCAGCACCAACAGCTGCGGCGGCGGCGGCGGCGGCGGCGGCCTTATTCATCCTAATACTCTCGTTCCCTCTCTCTTCGACCCAGTCCCCAATCCCGCCCAAGTACGACGGGTTCGCATACACAGAGGGGTCGGTGTCTCTAACTCAATCCGTTGTGATCGATGCCTTTCTGGACCCTCTCTGCCCAGACAGCAGAGATTCATGGCCTCCACTGAAGAAGGTGATTCAAGAGTATTCCCCTCGCGTCTCCCTCGTCGTCCACCCTTTCCCCTTGCCGTAAGTATTCTCATTCACACTCCTCCTGAAATTTGAATTTCATGACTGATTTGGATTGGGAACAAAAGCCCCTTGGATATGGGTTTGTTTTTCCTTTCTTTCCTTTCCAAACCAATGTTCTTGGGTTTTAACAAAATTTTGTTTCTTTATTTATTATTTACTAATTACTTATTCAATAGAGTCCCAATTATGTTTGGTAGAAAGTGGGAATTTGAAGGGATTTGGTAGGGACAATTGCTTTGTGGTGTGTAGTTCATAGGGTGAGACATGTCTAGAAAGATGATTTTGATTTAGAAATTTTACATGGTACTCTCAAGTTTTAGCCATGCGTAGAGCCAGTTTAATTTTGTAGAACAAAATTTCAACTTTCATTTTGTGTGGAGAATTTGTGTTATTTTTGTGAGAGCTAGAATTGGTATTTGCACATTGGAGGATGAGAATAAGCGGTTTCAAATGTCATCTTTTGGTCCGTCCTATTAAAAAATTTGAATTAAAAAAATGAAAAGTTCATTTTTCTAATTCAAAATTTTGAAGGACGGGCCAAGAATTGGCTCATGAACTTGCCTTTTGACATCCCTACTAATGAGGGATAATGTTTTCACTTATGGAGAATATGAGGCAAGATGAGTGTTAGCCACCTCTTTATTCATAAAATTAAGGAACTCATTGAGTTGGTAAAGTGGTAAACATATTTGACTTGTGAGAAGGAGTTCAAGCCATGCTTGCAACTGACTTAATAAGAGAAAAATTAGCTACCAAATTTAAGGAAGAGAGTGTTTGGTAGCTATCCACCTTATTCATTTTATTTATCTTCTTTTTAAAGAAAGGGAAGAACTTGATGACTGTTAGTAAAAGCATATGGCTTGTAAAAGATTGAGGCATGCTCCAAGTCTCTAGCCAAATTATAAGAGAAACGTCTGCCCCTGTTAAGGAGATAGGATTTATATGCTTTAATCAATTAAAAAAAGAAGTAAACTTGAGGGACATTGGTAAATATATTTGTTTTTTAATCAGAAGTCATAAGTTTAAAGCATTCCTCCAACCAACTTAATAAGAGGAATTTCTCCCCTGACTGAAGGAGAAATGTTGTCTATGTTATTCTTAAACATGAAAAGACTTAGGAGTCCTAGGAAAGTGAGGGAAATTTCTCCCCTTGTCTAGATATTGTAGACACAAGGAAAAGAAGAAGAAGAAGAAATAATAATTTTAAAAGAAAAGAAAAAAGAGAGAAAAGAAAAGAAGAAAGAAAAGAAAATAAAATAAAAGAAGAAAAAAGAAGAAAGAAAATATAACAAGCTGGGCGCCCATGGGCGCGCGTGTAGGTCTTGGGCGCCCATGCGCGTGTGCCGGGGGGTGGGGCCTGTGCGCAAAAAAAAAAAATTAAAAAAAATAAAAATAAAAATAAATAAATAAATAAATAAATAAATATATATATGTGTGTGTGTGTGTGTGTACACCCAGGCGCGCGCAGGGGTGCACCCTTGCACATGTAGGCACGCGCAGGGGTGCACCCAGGGGCAGGGGCGCACCTGTGCGTGCAGGTGCAGGAGTGCACCTTGCGCACACAGGCACACCGATGTGCGCGCCCATGTGTGCGTAGTGGGACCCACGCGAGCACAGGGACGCCTGCATGCGTAGAGATGCCCGCGCGCCCGGATATGGGTGTTTACATGCTTGCCCACGATCTGGTGAGGCGGAGAGAATTTGAGGGAACAGTTACGTTCTCTTGATCTATAAAAATTAAAGGAGAGAGTTCCTAGAGAAAATGGGGCTTTTTAGAGAAAAAAAAAGAGAGAGACAAAAGAGTTTACATTGAAGAGAGTTTCTAGAGAACGGAGCCCAAAGAGCATAATCCAGAGTCCAGAAAAAGGAGAAGCCTCAGGAGCGACCGTTTTCTTCCCAAGAGAGCTTGGCACAAGGGAGTTTCCAATCGGACCGTCAATGGAGTGCAGAAGCGAGACTTCACTGTTACCAAAACCCACAAAAGATAAAAGAGAATTAAAATTAATCGTTCCCTATTCTTGTAATCTCCGAATTTTCTTGTAATTTCTTTTGTTGTATTTAAAAATCAAAATTAGTAATAGAAGGAAATTCTTAGTTTTCGAGCATATAAGAATTAACAACCACAGTGGGAGGTTCTCTGTTCACAATAGAGAATGTGGTGGCGCAGTCCAATCGAAAACCTGTCAGATCGATCGTTGAAACTTTGATCATTGAAGTCGACCAATAAAAGTACGAAGAGTATCTTTCTTCAAGCTCCTCTGCTTCGAATCCTAGGCGTCATTGCTGACTGATGGCGAAGAAAAGTGAGGCGTTATCGCCCACTAAAACTGATAAGGTGTCATTGCCTGTCAAGACAAGTGGGGTGTCATTGCTCACTGAAACTGACAAGGTATCATCGTCTGTCAAAACATATAAGGCGTCATCGCGCATGAAAACTGACATGACGTCATTATCTGTTGATAAAAATAAGGCGTCATCGTCTCTAAAAAAGGATATGACGTCATCATCTATCCCCAAGCCAAGTTTGACTTTAACATGGTCGCAAAAAAGAAATCAAGACCATCGAAAAAGATGCAAGGCCCAACGGACATGCCTCCATTATAAAAGAGGCGATCTGTGAAAAATTACAGTCGGAAAAACTCCGCACAGAGAACCGGAAGTCCATGCGCTTGCCCACGGGCGCGCCCGAGAAGAACGCACAACAAATGCCCGCAGAGAATGCCCAGCGCACTTCTACAAGCGCAAGCTCAGCGCGTGCCCGCAAGCGCGCGCGGAAGAAATCCAGGCGTGCGCGCACTAGCAAGCGCGAGTGCGTCCGCAGGTGCACACGTTTGTGTGTGCAGTGCACTCTTGCGCACGCGCTCACGCTCCCGCCTGCGCACGCGCTCACGCTCCCGCCCGCGCCCTCGGGCGCGTGCAGCACGCGCCTACGTTCTTGGTCTCGATCCCACTATCTGGTGTTCTGTCCTATTCCTCTATAGATACATACCAAGATGTGCTTATGCGCTCTTCTGCTAGCACCAACTCTGAACGCACATCTTCAAAATTTTTTCTTCGGATAATGAATATACTCAAGATATAACTTATTAACATCTTCTAAAGAATAATTTAGAGGCACGTGGGGCCTACACAATTGTACAGGCCAGTGCACATTCTAGAAGATCTTACAAAAGAGTTGGAAACTATTCTAATTCTGAAATACTATAGACTAATCAGTATTATGAACAGAATTTGCGATGCAAAAAACATGAAATTGTAAATATACATAAAGACAATTCCCATGACTTAAGGGAGTATCTGACTCAGAAGAGGAGTGTCATCCCACCCACTCCTCAATGTTAATGTGAACGGCTAATTTCGGTTGTCATCAACATATAACTGCATGTCAAAACTGTCTGTTTTTTAGTGGATTTCTGAGCCAAAATGAAGATGGATTGTAAACAAAATATACTCTGGAACTGATTTGCCTGCTACCTCATCCAATATGGTTAGCAAGGGCAAACAAGTTGCCGAGAGTAACTCTTCAGATGCAGAATTTACTCCATAATTAAAAGGAGTGTTTGTTGAGTCAGAACGTGTGTATCAACGCACTCGAGTCAGAAAAGGAGTCGCCATACCGTTGGACTACAAACGGTTGGCCGGAGGATCTGATGATGAGGAAGATAGACACTTTGCTATTGTGTCTTTATCTTCTTCAAATTCAAACAAAGAGTCGGAGGTTACGGTGAACATGATCAGCCTTCCAGAAGAAGTCTCAAAAAGATTTGAGAGACAAGAACGTCTCAAGTACAAGAGGTCATGGAAGAGATAAAACAACTCTTAACCGTGCTATTGGCTCGAACAAGGAAGGACCAATCCTCATCATCCTCTGCCAATCGACGGGAAGGAAAACAACCTGCCCATGAAGATGAAGAAGATAAAGATGAACATGAAGAGCCGCATCATCACTCAAAAGAAGATGAGCAGATGAGGATTATCACCAACCCTCATTTTGAGAAGATGGAAAAGATGGAGAGCCAGTTGCAAGTATTTCTTTATCGCAAAGAGTTACAAGAAGTGGAGATAGTGCATCCCTATCCTATAGAATGGGAAACTATGCTCTATCCTATAAACTACAACTTGTTGAATCTCCGGTCGTTCGACGGGTAAAGGCTCGCCACAACAACACATCTTCTAATTCCTGTCGCAAACAGTACACCTAATGAGGAATGATCCAAGTTTAACTAAGATATTTGTGAGTACCTTATAAGGATCCACATTTACTTGGTTTATGCAAGTTCCCCAAAGGACAATTATCATTGGTTGATGTAGAACGTGAGTTCTTAGTCCGATTTTTTGAGGATGAGACCGAAGTGTCTGTGCCATCCTTGCTAGCAGCAAAGTAAGGAGAATGTGAGATAGTAAAAACCTTCATCGAGCGATTGCGAGAGCTTTCTGTACGATGTCCACATGGCATGACGCGGGAAACTCTCGCGGAGACATGTCGACACAATTTACTGACCGATATTCTGATCAAAATGGGCTTAGTCAAATCCAAGTCCTGGAGAGACTTGCTCAAGTAAGGTGAGCAAGCCAAAAATATATTTCGACGCCTCAAAGAGCGGAGATTCGCGAGAAAAGGCGCTACAAACAAAGCTCCACCCCAGTCTTCCCGTCTTCCCATTCCAGAGAGAGATATAATGGCGGTGGAAATCCCATCGAAGCCAGACGAGGCACCAGCTAAAAGTAACTCTGCAAAGCCATCCAGACCGCAAGGGCAGTATTCGTTTAAAGATGAATATATTGCTACCATATTTAATTTGCTCATCAAGCGCAACATGCTCAAATTGCTGGAGAGCAAGAAATCTGAAGAAGTTGGGAAAACTAACAATTCGAACTACTGTTTATATCATTGGATCGTAAGTCATCCTACTAACGATTGTTATATTCTGAAAGACAAAATTCAGGCACTGATTAACGCTTGAATGATACGGCTCAAGGCTGAACAAAAGAGGGTTACAGCTAATATGACTACTTTTAATATGGGTGGTCTAGATATACCGCTTGGGTTCGCACTTATTTCAAAAATGTGTGCTCAGGGTGGTTAATCTATACTCCCATAATCAGCAAAAGAAAGGGTTGACCCCTTTTACAACCGAAAAGCAAGAGATTTTTTGGGTGCATCTGGACCTTCTCAAAGATTAACAATAAATAACAATGGTGTCCAAAAAGAAAGCCAAAGGAAGGGAAGACATCACATGTGCAATGTTGTCTCGGCAATAATTGAGAAGGACCCAGATGATGCGTCTCTATTAACAGATTTTGAAACAGAGATGACCGTTCTCGCAGTAGAGTACAAAGCTGCATCTCTTTTAGGCGCCAGGTTCGGAAGACAATATCTGAAGGACCATGTAAATGCAAAAGTTGCCCCTCTAAGCCAACAGAGGAGGCTAATGAGAGAACCACTAAGCAGACTTTTGACTAAAAAAAGCAGAAGGAGCTCAGGTACAACCGGGTTCTGCGAAAGGATGCTCTTGAAGAGCAAAGCTCTTCTTTTCAATTTGATGTTCTGGCGCAGTTAGCAAATATACCAGCAAAACTAACTCTATACGAGTTACTGCACTTATCCAAGTCTACAAGAGACGCTGTAAGAGAAGTTTTAGTAGACTCAGAAACTTTCCTAGCCCATCTTCTAGAAGAGGTTAAGGAGATTTGCACGCACTGCAACAGTGGCGAGGCATGCCCCTTATATTACTTTCACATAAGAGGACATACAGAACATCAAGCACAATAGGCTTCTATACTATACAGGGTATATTGGCTTGACAGAAGTGGGTCAGATTCAGATCGATCTAGGGTCTGCCCTGAGTATTATGTCACGAAAACTTATGCAGTTCCTCTGAATTCCTCCCCACAGATTGACTTCAACCAATACTACTATCTCTGGTTTCAATGCCAACGGTAGCCATCTCTGGGAAAGATTAGGCTCATATGCCAAATTGGAGATCTCAACAGTGAAGTGACTTGCTTTGTGATTGAAACAAACACTTTGTACAACTTTCTTCTAGGACGACCATGGATTCATGCCAACATGGTTGTCTCGTCCACTCTACACCAATGCATGAAGTATGTGGATGAAGATGGAGAAGTGCACACTCTAATTGCTGAGAAGCAACTATTTAAGGGGGCTGAAAACTACTTCGTAGCACTATTATATGCTGAGAGTGTTGAGGTTGATCCACCACTATACGATAGTGGAAATGAAGCTGATACTGAGCCCATTTATCGCCAAAGAAGAGTACGAACCTCTAGTAATTAGCCTTGAAGGCTTAAATGTTAATGACATCACTGATAATGCAGGTGAGTGGAAAATCAATGAAAATTTAGAGTTTGCTTACTTATCTCGTGTTGCTACTGACTCTGTACCCTCAGCTGCTAGTACGAATGTAGCTAGTCTCTCAGAATTTGAGACTTTAGCAACTATGCACTTTCCAATTAGATCATCAATGATGCTACAATCAAGCATCGAAAATTCAGATGGGGGGTGTTCAAGGTACCTACCCGCTGGGTCGATCAAAAACATAATCTTTTCTGAAAGGTTCGACCACATATGACCTCATCCGATAATAGTGAAAATGAAGCTCAGGAAGCCCCTTAATTCTATCATTACGGACCAAAATCATTCCGAATGATGGAGAAAATGGGATATGACTTCATCCATAGACCCGGATTAAATTTCGGCAAAAGACGTCGAAGTTTACTTCCCTCATTCGTGCATGAAGGAAAAGAGCCGGATTATTATCACAAAACTGGCAGGGGTTGAGATATGTCACAACACCCGATCTTTCAGATATAGAAGATATGACTGTCAAAATGCAGAAAACTCTGATTAAGACTTAGATATTAGTCTTGGGGTATTATCTAAAGAGTTGGCTGCGAATATGATGTTTGCCAGCCTGACTTTAGATGAAAATGATGCACTGACTTCTCCAAGATGAAGTGTTAAGCATCTCAATACCCAATGGAACATGCATTTTGAACAGCGCGAACCACCTACTAAAGATATGATGGCTTAAGTAAATATGGGTGATGAAGCCAATCCTCAGCCTATATTCATAAGCGAGGGTTTGTCTCCCGATAAAAGAGAAGACCTTATAATTTTTGTCCGAGAATATATTGACTTCTTTGCCTGGAACTATGAAGACATGCCAGGCTTAGATTCTCAAGTTGCTATGCATCGACTAAACATTAAGCTAGATGCAAAATCGGTGAAGCAACAACAAAGAAGATTCCGTACAGAATTAATGGAATCGATTGAGAATGACGTTAAGAAGCTTATATAGTCTGGCTTCATTCGAGAAGAATAACATCCTGATTGGGTAGTGAACATTGTTTCTATTCCCAAAAAGAATGGAAAAGTCCAAATTTGCATTGATTTTCGAGATCTCAATGCAGCATGTACTAAAGACGAATTTCTATTTCCTATAATGGATGTTATGATTGACAACACAAGTAGATTCGAAATAATGTTTTTCATGGACGGATTCTCTGGATACAATCAAATCAAAATGTACTCTAAAGACGAAAACCACATTGCTTTCAGAACACCGTTAGGCGTGTACTGTTATACGGCTATGCCATTCGGTTTAAAGAGCGCAGGTGCCACATATCAACGTGTTATAAGTATAATTTTCCACGAGCATCTCCGTAAAATGGTAGAGTGCTACGTAGATGACCTTACCATCAAGAGTTGCAACAAAAACGATCATTTCCGAGATCTGAAAAATGGTGTTTCACATTATGAGAAAACACCAATTAAAAATGAATCTGACTAAGTCTTTTCTTGGTGTTTATAGTAGTAAATTTCTTGGATTCGTTGTTACATCCAAGGGTATCCATTTAAACTCAGAAAAAGTCAAATCAATTCAAGAGATGCAGCCACCAAAAAACCTCAAAGAGTTTCGAGGATTACAAGAGAAGCTAGTATACATTCGGAGATTTATCGCTAATCTTTCAGGGCAATATCAACCCTTCTCCAAGCTAACAAAGAAAGGGGTGTTATTCGTTTGGGACGAAACTTGTCAATAAGCTTTTGAAGACGTTAAAAAGTACCTTACGAAACCTCCAGTACTGGTAGCCCCTCTATCAGGAAAACCATTCTTGATATATGTTCGGGCAATGGACAATTTACTTGGTGCTCTGTTGGCCCAAACCAATGAGTTAGGCCACGAGCAAGCTATAAACTACCTTAGTAGAATTATGGTAAGCGCCGAGCATTGGTACTCTCTAGTAGAGAAAGAGTGTTTGGCCCTAATATTTGTAATTCAAAAAATGTGACAGTACTTAGTAGGCCAAACCATTTATGTAATTTCTTGGATAAATCTCCTGAAAATACTTATGACCAAATCTGGATCACTCAATTGCAGATTAGCCAATTGGCCGATAATGTTATCATAATATGATATGCGATTTATTCCGCAAAAGACGATCAAGGGACAAGCCATTGCCGATTTCCTAGCAGAACATCCTGTCTCAGAATCCGATAAACTTTACGAGGATATTCTAGATGAAATGGCGGAAATCAACATGATTTCCAAAGAACCAATTTGGCTGCTATTTTTTCATGGAGCGGCTCGAAGAAACTCTACCAGAGTAGGGGCAGTTTTAATATCCCTGCAGAATCATGTAATTCTCCGAGAATACTCACTCAGTCATGTTCTAACAATGTGTCTGAGTACAATATATTGTTAACGGAATTGCAGATCGCCCAATAGTTGGAAATTCGGTGTTTAGAGGCCTATGGGGATTCCAAATTCACAGTAAACTAAGTAAGAGGAGAATACGAAGTCAAGTGTGAACATCTCCTACCTTATTATGAGGCAACAATTAAAATTGCCAACTCATTCAAGAAGTTTTACATTGATTATGTGCCACGGCACGAAAATGTATATGCTGATGCCTTGGCTTCCTTCGCAGCCACATTAGCGCTCCTTGCTAAATCAAGCAAAAATATTGAGATTAGAAGTCGCGATCTTCTTTGTCCTGAAGAGATACTCGAGGCCAATGAGGTCCATACATCAGGGATGAACTTTGAACATAGAGATTGGCGATTTGTTTTCGTCGACCTCGCTCTCTACGGGATATTACCAGAAGATCCCAAAGAAGTCACCAAAGTAAAAAAAGAGGTAGAAAAGTTCCATTATAATTCTATGCTTGGCACTTTGTATCGGAAAATGCCAAGTGGAGTTTTTCTTCGGTGCTTATCACAACAAGAGGCACAAAAAGTGCTCAAAGAAGTGTATGATAGAGCCTGCGGTGCTCACTAGTCAGGACCTAAATTAGGAGACCGGATAAAAAGAATGAGTTTATATTGCCCAACAATAATGTCAGACGCCATGGTATATACAAAGAAGTGCCATGCTTGCTAGGTGCATGCAAACTACATACATCAGGCTGCAGAACATCTACATCCAACCACGATTATGTGGCCATTTGAGACATGAGAAATGGATATTATTAGCCCCATCACACCACCATCTTTGCATGGACATCGGTTCATAGTAACTATAACCGATTACTTCTCAAAATGGGCAGAAGTTATTCCTTTAAGAAAAGTAAAAATGAATGATGTGGTCAATTTTATCAAACACCACGTCATCTATCATTTTGGTGTTTCTAGACGGATCATCAGCGATAGTGGCCCTCAATTCATTAGGAAGGTCTATACCAAATTCTATGATAAATTCAGAATACAGAATATGTTCTCATCCCCATATAATCCAGTAGCTAATGACCAAGCAAAAACATTCAACAAAACTATTATAAAGCTTTTGTAAAAATTTATCACTACAAGTTGGCATGAGTGGGATGAGAAATTGGGAGTTTGTCAGTGGATTTATCGCACGATGGTAAGAATACCGACAAAAGCCACACCATTCTCTTTGGTGTATGATTATGAGGCCATGCTACCTCTGGAAATTCAAATTCCTTTTATTCGGGTGACATTAGCTACAAGAAGGACCATCGAAAAAAACTTAGCCAAATACTTCGGGAATTAGAAGCGTTGGATGAAAAGCGTTTAAAAACTCAACAACAAATAGAGCTCTACCAAGCATGAATATTCTGAGCCTTCAACAAGAAAGTGAAAGAATGAACTTTCAAAATAGGCGATTTAGTTTTAGCTGTCAAATGACAATAATCCTGACGCATAAGACTAAGAGCAAATTCTAGCCAAAGTGGGAGGGCCCATTTGTAGTAGAGACGGTTTACTCAAATGGAGCATATTAGTTGATCAATCAACATGGTGACCGGATGATGATGCCAATCAATAAAAAATTCTTAAAAAAATATTATTCTTAAAAGAATAAAGTCATCCGATATCTTCAAGACAACAAATGAAGAAACGCTGGCTCGCTGCTACGGCTTCACGCCCCAACTGGGACTACCAAATGGAAATTAATCCTACGTCTCTATGACTAAAATAGAGGAAAGATTTGGCATGTAAGTCCAAACGACGTCCTCGTTAATCCTATCATACTGGTGGTAAAAGTATGAAGTGCCCAACGTTGTCAAAACAATGGGAAGAAAACAAGTTTCTTGCAAACCCATCATGCTGTGGGTAAAAGAATGAATTATCCAACACCGTCAAAACAATAGGGAGAGAACAAGTTTCTTGCAAACCCATCATTTTGAGGGGTAAAAGTATGAGCTGCCTTAAACTGCTAAAGCAAAGGGAAGGTTTGGCATGTAAGCCCAAACGAAATTTTTGACAACTTACCATACTGAGGGAAATAACTTAAGTAGCCCAATTGAAACGATAGTTGGTAAAAACAAACCAAATCCGTTGATAGCTGGGAATTTGCTAAAAATACTATAACAAATCTATCGCAACAGTATTTTTATTCAATTATAAGGATATGTCACTATCCAAAGCTGCAAAAACAAAGGAAAGAGGAAAAGTATGGCATATAAGCCCAAACGAAATTCTTAACAACTTACCATACTGAGGGAAATAGTATGGTTAGTTCAATTCAAATGGTAGTTAGTAAAATCTAATCAAATCCGTTGACAGTTGGGGGTTTGCGAAAAACCCTAATGAAATTAAATCTCCTGTCACATTAAGATTTCGCTTCTGATAGCAAAACTTCTTCCGTCACTTTTCTTCGGCAGATCCAATGACCCTCAAAATATTTGTCACGTTAAAATCATACTTTTGACACCGGAATACAAAATCGAATCAATTTCTTTATGAGATCAGATCCAATCAAATTATTTGTCACGTTAAGCTTTCTCCTTTGACAAAAAAACAAAATCACGTTTTATCACGTCCAACAGTACAATCTCTGGTGAACTTGTTTTTTATATCGTTAAGTTAAAAATTACCTCTAACGAAAATCATCTCCCTATCAAGTTAATAGTTACCTCTGATAGTCAAATTCTAAGGTTAAACATGTTAGCAGTCACCTCTATTTAGTCAGCTCATTTCTATCATGACCAAATCCTCTGAATAGGTCGAGCTTTGAGACATGTTTAATGATATCTCTATCCTGACGCAAATTTTGTTATACTAGATATCACCGAACATGTAAATTAAACAAGTTAAGCCCTACCTCTATTTAATCGGTTTCTTACTATCAAGTTCCGAACCTCTGAATAGAATGAACCATAAGACATATTTAATGACACCTCTGTTTTTTCGTAATTCGTCATACTAGATGTCACTAAACGGTTAAGATCCTAATGAGCACGTTAACATTATATCTCTGCTTGTCATCTAATGAGCACGTTAATATCATACCTTTGCTTGTAATTTAATAAACACGTTAACATCATAACTCTGCTTGTCATCTAATGAGTATGTTAATATCATATCTCTACTTGTCATCTAATGAGCACTTTAACATTATATCTATGCTTGTCATCTAATGAGCACATTAACATCATATATCTGCTTATCATCTATAGAGCACGTCAACATTATACATTTGCTCATCATCCATAAGACACGTTAACAATTATTTCTGTCTATCCAATTCATCACTTCGTCTGTCATGTTCTTGGCCTTGGAACAGACATCAAAAATATTTCAGACTACAGTCAAAATCAAAAGAGTCTAAAGTATTTCGAAATTCGTTACAAATCAACAACGAAATTTCGAAAACTTTGAAGGCGTTATATAGACACAAAAAAAAAGAAGAAATAATAATTATAAAAGAAAAAAAGAGAAAAGAAGCACGCGCATAGGGGGGACCTGTGCGCAATTAAGAAAAATATACGGGCGCAGGGGCGCACTCGCGCGCGTAGAGGCATCGGCGTGCACAGAGATGTTCATGTGTCCAGATATGGCATGCTTGCCCACGATCTGGTGAGGCGGAGAGAATTTTGAGATAATAGTTGCGTTCTTTCGATCTATAAAAATAAAAGGGGAGAATTCCCAGAGAGGGGTCTTTTCAGAAAAAAGAGAGACAGAAGAGTTTACAGTGAAGAGAGTTCCTAGAGAGCGGAGCCCAGAGAGCGAAATCCAGAGTCCAGAAAAAGGAGAAGTCGCAAGAGCGATCATTTTCTTTCCAAGAGAGCTTGGCGCAAGGGAGTTCCCGATCGGACCGTCAACGGAGTGCAGAAACGAGCCTCCACCACTACCAGAATCCACAACAAATAAATTAAAAGGAGAGTTGAAATTAATCGTTCTCTATTCTTATAATCTCAGAATTTTCTTGTAATTTATTTTTTGTTGTATTTAAAAATCAAAATTAGCAATGGAAGGAAATTCTCAGTTTTTGGGTGTACAGATGTGAAAATGGGTATTGCCATGGAAATGAGGTTACAATTACGTTATGCTAATATGAATTTAATAAGAGGAAAGTTTCCCATTGTAAGTAGGAGGGTGGGCGATGTTCGTCTTATTCGTTAAAAAAAATATTGTGAAATTTGAATAGTTTCTAGATCATAGGCTATATTGGACAGACACAGACAAGGTGTTGACATGCTGCAAATCAGATACATGGCTGAGATGTATCAGACATGACAGGTACGTCATGATTGTTCTAGAATTTTGATGTCAGACCTTATGCTGAAGTGGTGTTATTAAGGCTTCTAGAATTTTGATTCTGCATACCTGATCCCAACTCAATGATAAAAAATTCTGTGTGACAAATTCAATTTTTGATTTTTGAGGCATGTGAAAAGCTACTGTGTTGTAAGCTATACCCACAATGCCCCTTAACCCTATGTGTTCTGTGTAGACCTGGATACCTCAGCTATCCTCACAAATTTGTCTTGCTTTTTCGATTAACTTGAGCATCTCTTATCATTACCAGCTGCATGACATATAGATTTATACATGTGCCTGTAATTACAAGTGGGAGTTAGTGTGTTTTGTGTGTGTGTGTGTGTGTGTATAGTATCTGCATAAATCATTAATGTAAGTACAACGACTGCTTTGAATCTAGCATTAAATTAATTGGAAATTTAAAGAGATTTGCAGCTAATGGCATCCACTTCTGTGGGGATTTTTCAGGTGCTGAATTTCAAATCTAACCCCATATTTTTTTCCTTCCTAACTTTATCATCAATTACCATCATGACACTCAATTACAGAAGTTGTCCATTCGCATGATTTTTCTGAAACCCAAGACCTTGGCAATCATGTTTTACGTTACCATAAAAATAGTTTGTAAACAATGTTTACCCTCAGTTTGACAAGGATTTTCATTAGCTGAAATCTCACAGAAGAAAAAATTTACACATGCACGACAATATTGGGTGAAGATGTTACTGATTTATCTTCTTACTCTCTTCAAACTTTTTCTCTGTATAAGTATCTATGATTATTGTCATGTTGGAAATGACAGGTACCATGATAATTCATACATTGCTTGCCGTGCGCTTCATATTGCAAACAAGTTGAATGCATCTGCAATATATCCTTTATTGGAGTTGTTTTTCAAGTATCAGGTTAGAAGCTTATAATAAACTCTGCTGATAAAAACCACTACTTTTTCTGATTAGACATTAATCTCTCTTCACTTTTGATATTTGCTGGTTGTTCTAGTTTTATTCAAGACTAGAATTGAAGCTTTAGTTACTTGATTTGACAGCCTCAATATTTCTCTAGAAAGTAGGGGAAAAGAAAATAAATTAAATTGGTTCTAAGATGTAGGTCCATTTTATAATTCCTTACACAGTACTCATGGTTGTTATTTGCATTGTAACTACAAGAAGAAAAGCATATTTCTGAGAGAAATTTTATAATTATTTGGACAAGACTCGTGTTTGTCGTACTTATTATTTATTTTATAGCAATTAATTAATTTCTTACAAGCGATCTTAATTCATTGAGTTGATTGTGAAACTTAGGGAATCCACATTAATCATAATGTTTAATATTTTATATTAGTTAAAATAAGATATTTTAAGTGATCCAAGTTCCATTCATGAGTTTTACTATTTGTTTCTTCGTTTACTTCATCTACATGTATAGCCTATTAGTTAGTTGGATTTGCTTCTTTGATAATACAGCCGTAGCTCGATTAATTACCTTAAGTTAAATCCCTGATCGACATCGCTAGGAATCAAGTGAGTTGTATTTCAATGGATGGCAAGACTAAGAGTTGATTGAATTTAAATGGTTAGGATTTGCTTTCAATGTAGTAGAAATAAGGAATGGAATGGAAAAATGTATGCATCCCTTGGGAGGCAAACTTTCGTTACATCATTTTGAAATGACACATATAAAGACCACTTAAGCTGAAGGGTTAGTGATGTAGAACGGAAGGGAAATTAGAGTTCAAGAATTGGAAAATAAAGAATTTAGGGAATAGATTAGGATTTAGATTTCACATTTAGACAAATCACACGCCCGTGCTAACGAATTAATCAAGGGAAAGATTTGTAAGAACAAAACACATGCTCTCAATTTTATCAATAGTCTCTAAATAAAATTTGGGTTTTGTAAGAAATATATAGCAAATCCTATGTGCAACAAGATAAAAACAAATCTAAATAGTTTTTTGGAATCCTAGCTAAATCCTTAATTCAGTATTGTCCAATCTTAATCTTATCCCTAATTTAGATAAACTTAATCTTTATTTGTCTCTATCAATTTTTCCCCTCTTGGAAAGATTTGTCACCAGTTAATAATGGCAAGAAGAAAGTCGTGCAAGTTCGGATGAAGGCAATCTTCCCAATATCGGGTAAACCTTTCTCCCAAAACAAATATATATAAATCAAACAAATCCAAAACCAAATATCAATTATCTACCGTTCCCATAGTGGTGGCAATTATGGATGTAGAAGCAGAGTGAGCTAAAACTATATTGCTGCAAAGAATGTCATGTATTGGACAGGAGCTCGAGGACCAACTAGAGCACTAAGGCACGTGAATTAATAACAACTGAGCGAATAATAAAAATCGGTAAAATATCTAACTCCGGAGGAACCATAATAATCTCCGGTGAAAGCTTGAAAGGATTCGTTCGCTGAATATGAAGAACCTCTATGTTTCCCAAATAGAACCTCGCATTTTGAATCTTAATAGTACATATTCAGCTATAAATACACATACTCTATTTTGTATATCTGCAATAAACCTGTAAGTATCATCACTATATACAATCTGCCTATGGAGATTCATATGCAAATGATGCAAGATGGGTGCAAGTGAACCTATAGATGGATTATGTATCTCTACTCTGGGACCAGAGTCTATAAGAAATGTAGACCTAGACTCGATAAGTTGATGGTTCTTATACACAAAACGGAGTAATTTATGACCTTGTGTTAGAGTTATCAATCCATTCTTTTGACTTTCAGCGAGACTCTTCTGTGAAAAATGAGTCAACACTATTTTTTTTCCATTAAACATAAATGTACAAGTATTGGATTTTTCATAATTCTGAACATCTAGATCAAAAAATTAGAGTATATTTAGCAAAATATGTGTTGCATTCATGCATAGGACATCACACCAAGTATGACCATTGTAACTCAAAAACTGAATTAAGCACAAGACAAAACTGAATAATCGAATAAAAACTCTTATCAACCCAAGTAACGTTGTGCAGTTATGGATATGGTTCAGTTTTGAGGCCCATTCTCTTGACAGCTGATTTAGAAATGATGTTTATATAACAATGCTATCAATCATGATTTTATAACTCTTACAGTTATGTGTGACATATATGTGAAATACATTAGATCCACACCAGTCCTCATCTCTAGATACAATATGTAAGTACCTAATAACATGTAAATTTGTACCTATTAAATCATCCTAACATCACTAAAATCTCCTTGACGTTCATAGATTTCTTCTTCAATTCCATGTTTATTTTCATTATGGACCTCGTTTATCAATAAAATTCTTGTGGGACATTAATAAGCATAGTGACCAAAACCATGACACTTAAAAGCATTATGTTCTGTAGCTGGTTTTGATGACTCACTTGTGATGGTTTTATCCTTTATATATTTAGGAACGATATTGGTGTCTCATACTAGTATCAGATTGTTGCTTAGGGTATTCTATGGCTTTGAAAGTGGACTTTTATCTGAAAATGTGTGCAAATATATCTCGCAGTTGAGAGCACACTGACATGCATTCTCAACATAATCTAAAGAGTGAGCACTTTACACTTGAGCTTGGGCCAGTGCAAAATCGTAAAACGGTTAGATGACTATCTTCTTAAATATCACGTCACACTAAGAACTCATCAAACTTATTGTATGCCGGTTACATTAATGTTTCCATATTTTAAATTAGATATTGATCAAGAAGGCTATCCTTAAAAATTGGTGGAAGTTATTTTTTCTAAGCTCTTCGTTCATTTCAAACCATGTTCTAATTGGTTCTTGTTGCTCTCTTGTTCTCTCTCAATAGATGTGTAGAACACTTTAGGTGACCCTTGTAGATTTATTCTAGCGAAATGGATCCTACGGGCTTCTGACATCCCCATACCAAAAAAAAAATTGGTCCATGTCCGATAACCAATCATAGAAACGCTGGGGTCGTACGTACCCTCAAAAGAAGGAACATCTATATTGATCTTACATGTGATATGACATGTGGTTGTTCATCCTTAGAATTTGCCTCTTCAGGTATTAACTTGTCTCTTGGCCTATTCTCATTCCTTTGATTATTTCCAGTGGATTATTATCTATCGACTCGTATTTTCAAATTATTTAGACTTGTGTTGATTACATCTGGACCAGTTTGAAGTTTTTGATTAGTATCCATAACTTCGTTTAATTTATTCATGACTTTAGTGAGATCTATGACTTCTCTAGAATTTTTACTATTACGAAACATGCAATAGCTATTTTATATACTGTTGCAATCAAGTAAACTGATGAATATGCCAAAGTCCTAGACACAAAACAAATACTATGATCAAAATAACACGTTCTAATGGCTAAGAGTTGCTATATGCAGGGAAATGTGATTCTTATTTATGCAATAGATGCAACACATAAAGAAAATCTCGTGATGAAATTATGAATTGTAGATAACAATAAATATTTCCAAGTCTATGCAAATAACAAGAACTGAGTACACAATTAACAAACTGGATAATTGTGTAATTAAAAGTTACCTCGATGTTGTAGGATGGATCACACTTGAACTCAAAATCCTTAGAGGATTGTCGGGATTCTTGTGCAAACTCTAAAATAGAAATTCCACTAAACAACTCGAAAATTATCGCAGAATTGTCACGACACGAACTCAGCTCGACTTGGATGCGAATCAGGCTCGAAACAGCTCTAAAACACCCAAAGAACCCTTAAAGGGTCTGTGAACCATAGTCGGGATGGGTTTGCTTTTAGAAGATCCAAAATCAGTTTGTATTCACTCCAAACTCTGCAAGCGGGTCTGCAGGCTCTTGATATTGAATCCAAATGGATTCGGGTCAGATCTGGTTCTGGGTTTTGAAGGAGACCAATAAGCCTCTCTTCCTTGATCGTTGTTGTTGGTCGTTGAGGGGTCGTCGGGGGGAGAGATAAAAGATTTGACTTTGGCTCGATAATTTGTTGCCGAGCGATGATGAGTAGGCTGATTGGAGAGTTTGGTGGCAATGAAAATCTGATGGCGCTAATGGCAAAGCTTTGGAGGTAGCAGTTTGGCAAGATGAGATTAGGGAATCTTAGGAGATGGAAGATATGGCCAGATGAGATCGTGGATTTGGACAGCAGCTTCGCCATGGCGTCCAATTAATGAGGAAGAAGTGAATCTGATGTCAACGAGAGGGAATTGCCGGGATTTGGACGATGGTGAGGTAAGATGAAGGACGAAGATAGTGATGGAGCGATCAACCGAGGAAGGATGGGCTCGATCTACGGTGGTCATCGGATTTGGAGGAGCGAAGAGAGCAATGTTGTTGATAGGAGAGTGGAATCGGTGATTGATGAACTTTGGCAAGGCTCTGGTCAGCATTGGGAATTGGAAGTTGATGATTGCGGTTGAATTTCTTCTCTCTCTCTCTGTTTTTTCTCTCATCCTTTTTTGATTTGTTTTTTCTCTCTGTTAGATTTTTTCCTCTGATTTTTCTTTTTCTGTTTTATTTCTCTTTTTCTTTCTGTTTTTTTTAATTCTTTTTTTTATAATTTTTCAAAAATAAAATAAATAAGGTAGAAGAATAAGAAGATGAAGATAGATTTGAGCTCTGATACCAATTTGACACAGAAACGGAAGGGAAATTAGGGTTTGTGCTGCAAAATTTGAGAATAAATTAGAGATTTGTAGAATAAATTAGGGTTTGGATCTTATATCCAGACGAATCGCATGCCACTCACACGAATCACTCGAGAGAAGGATTTGGTAAAACAAAATACATGCGCTCAAGTTTATCAATATAAATTTCTTATTAAAATTAGAGTTTTAAAATAAATAAATAGCAAATCCTATGTGCAACAAGATAAGAACAAATCTAAATAAATCTTTTTAAATCCTAACTCAATCCCTAATCCAGTTTTATCCAATCTTAATTTTATCCTGAACGTAGATAAATTTGATATTTATTTGTCTCTGTCAGTTAGGTTATTAACAGTAATTTTTATATTAGAGGATTTTTAATGTGCAACATGGAAGTTCAGTTGAATCTTTAGTATAGTAAAGAATGATCAGGTAGTTTCTTTGAGTTTTTTATAGGACGCTTCAAATCTTTTAGTTCATATAATTTTATCAATAATAACAATATGATGGATTATTATATTTATCATATCTAGGATGGTAAAATACTCTTAGAACTAGGTGTTTTCATGAGTTGGGTTAGGTGCATTTTAGATGCCTCCTGCACAGTATTATGAGTAGGTTTTTGCATGAACTAATCCCGGCCTTGCTTTTCGGGAGGGGTAGGAGGCATATGCTGTGTTGTTGACAATAAATATAGTGGCATACATTCTGTCTTGGCTGGCAGTGGCATACGTTCTGTCTTGGCTGGCTGTTCGATTGAATGAACAGTTGATGATGTGTTATATATAAATACACACGTAAACATTTGTATATTTATACATTTAGCATAAGCTAAATATTGTATATGCACAAATAATACAATTACATGTATATATACATTTAAATATTTGGTTTCCTTTGGATTTGGAAGTGGTTCTGAATAGGGGTGTGTATCGGCCGGTTCGGATCAGGTATCTACATTTGTCTAATTTATACTGATAACCAAGCTGAACTAAATCGGTTAGTTCAGTTTGGAGCCTTACCTAAATGAGGACTCGGGGAGGGAGGAGGAACCAATGGAGCAACATTAAACAAGAGGGCAAGAGAAATTTGGGGCTTGGTATCAGAGGAGAAGTGCATTGCAACTCTTTAGAGGTGGAGGGGCAAGGGACAGGGGAGTGGGGGAGTGTAGGATGAGAACTGAGGGCGAGAATAATCAGCAAAAAGAGGAGCTGTGGAGGTTTTGGAGGATGAGAGAGAGAACTAGGAGATAAGATCTTCTGGTGATGAAGAAAACTGGAGATTGGCAGAAATATTATGGTAGCTGATGTTGAGTTTGGTTAGGGTAATGTTAGAGTTAGGTAATTGTGCATATATTTATTATTTTTTTAATTTTACCAATATTTGGTCAATTCAGTTCTGATCTAGTTCATGAGACCATAACTGAAGTCAAATTAAACCCGATTCAGTGCAGTTCGCTTGGTTGATTTAGGTTTAGATTTTTGGCTCATCCGTACCTCCATATTTAGTTTAAGGGATACGAATTCGAGCAGGTTTTTGAAGAAATCAAACACACCTATCTGGATTTGGGCAGATTTTCAATCTATATCATTAATTAAGATTTTTTAGTTACATACCTTCAAATTTCAAATATTTTGAACATGCTCCCTAATATTAATATTTACAATATGGATCCAATGTACCTTCAATAATTTTGGATGGAAACATCATAAAAGACCAAAATGCCTTTTAAAATTTGGTTATCTCAATCGTAGTTCCTAGAACCTTTCATATTTTGATATTAGTCCCTCAAATATTGGTATTTCCTTAGTCTCTCAAATATAATAAGTTATCTTCTATTAGATTTTATGTCAAATTGGCCGGTCTAAATTGAGTTTAGCCTAATTATTGAGCATCAGTTTAGCCTAATTATAGATGCTCAATTACTAACTACACCCTTCTCACTCATATGACCATTCATATCCTTGTAACTCCATCAACTCTCTCTCTCTCTCTCTATCTATCTATCTATCTATCTCTCTCTCTCTAGTTGAATTCATAACTCCTCTCTCTCTCTCTATCTATCTATCTCTGTCTCTAGTTGACCTCATAACTCCTCTCTCTCTCTCTCTATCTATCTATCTCTCTCTAGTTGACCTCATAACTCCACTTTCCTCGTAAGTCTCTACTCCTAACTCCTTGGCCTACTTTCTCTTCGTCTAAAAATTATTAAATCTCTCTCTCTCTCTTTGTATCTCTTCATAACCATTTTGACACAATCTCAGCTAATCCCTCTAATTAATCTGAACCCAACTCATCCAACCCTCTTCAATTAATGAGACCAAATTCATCCCAAACCCATCAGTCCTTCCACCATTTTTATCTTCACTAATCTAGTTTGCCAATACCATTAATAATGGTTAGATTAAGAGAGTGGTTGGAGGAGTTAAAAGGAGAGCAAATAGATGGAGGAGTTAGGGGAAGAGAGTGTTCATGGAGTAAGAAGAGAGTTGATAGTGGTTAGATTAGTAAAGAGTTGCTGGAGAAGTTAGGAGGAGAGAGATAGTATTGGCATGATTAAGAGAGTTGTTGGCAGAATTAGAAGGGAAGAGGGATAATAGTGGTTATATTAAGGAGAGTAGTGGGAGGAGTTCGAAGAGTAGAGAGAGTTAATTACAGTTATATTAATAGAGAATGCTTAGAGGAGTTATGAGGAGAGAGAGATTAAGAGTGAGAATAGTTGGAGGAATTATGAGTTGAGAGAGTTAACAATAGTTAGATTAAGAGAATGGTTGGAAAATTTAGGAGAGGGACTAGGTGGAGTTAGGAGAGGAGAGAGGGGATGGAGTTATTAGGAGACTATAGTTGATTATTGAATTTATAATATTAAAGTGAGGGTATAATTGGAGGAGTAGGTGAAAATATAAAGATGAAGAAATACCTTTTAACTTATTAAATTTGAGTAACTAGTGGATAAATACTATGATTTGAGGGACTAATATCAAAATTTTAAATATTTGAGGGACTAATATGGAAAAAACCTTTTAACATAGTTTGATTTTTCATGAGAGAGAGAGCCATTGGGAAAACGAGAGGGGGGATTAAATATAATAATTATGGCAGGTGTTTCTGTAATTACAAGTAGGTTTTAGTATATGACATGAGAATATTAGAAAACAAGATATTCCCTTATTATTCTGTTTCGTTAACACAAAATGGCATATTCCATCCGACTAATGAGATTTGAGGGGCATTTATATAAATATTGAGATTTGGGGGTAACTTGTGTGTAAAGATTTGATATTTTGGGATATGTAACTCAAGAACCCTTTTAATTATTTTCAAGAAAAATTCTTAAAATTATTTTGTATAATTTAATCTTTTTCTCATGTATCTAGTTTTCTAAATTTATATATCTATACTTATCAATTATATATACTATTATGTATTTAAAAATAATTATTTAATAGGAAAGAAAATTATTTTCAATAAAAGTATTTAAAAGTTATTAAGTGATTAATATTAACGTATTAATTATAGATTAATTAGGAAAATATGAGAAACATGAAAGATTTCATATTAAAGAAGTCATTGTCATCAAGAAACCTCAATTCCTAATTTTATTTAGACTTTATAACAAAAAATACTCAGGCTATATTCACAATTACTAAAAACCATTAGCCAATTGTATTTAGCTAACTAAATATTTAAAATCAACTTTTTTTTATTTGATTAGGAAAATAAAGTTCATGGCATATATATTTAGTAGTAAGTTTTTTAGGACAAGATCAAGATAAGTACTCAATTCGCCAGAATTAATATATAATATTGTGCAAGTATTCGCACATAATTTTTTTTAGATATTTCTCTATTTTTAGCATGATATGAATTCCTACAAACTAAAAATAGATGAATTAACTGAAAATTCTACACTAGCACATGCATTATATGTGCCCAAAATTTTAGTTGATAGAAGAAATTTACTAGCTTTCAATTTGGGAAGCATGGATAGAATAATACGAGGACACACTATGGGCACATCAATAAACATGTCGAACACGTCACATTCGCAGTCCAATAAAAAGGGGAAGAAAAAAAAAACAAGAATCAGACACACCACTGGCATGGGTGGATGCATCATAGACACGACAGTGACAAACTTGCAAATATCCTGGAAAAATTTCAAATTTGAAGTTTTTTGTGGCGATGCAATGTTTAAGTTCTTCATAAATTCATTTAATTTATTAAATTTTAATGAATGTAACATAATAACATTTAAGTTCTTAACGTATCTATGTTTTTTTTTTTTTTAAATTTTGGAGGTGTGAACTTTATTTTGGATATTTGAGTAGTAGAATTATTATGTTAATAATAGAAGAATATTTATTTACATTTATAATTTTTGTCATGTCGTCGTGTCAATGCGCTCATTTTTTCAAAAATGCCATGTCCGATGTCCATATTTATGCATACATATCCGTATCTGTATCCATGCTTCCTTCCTTTCAGCACATTAATCTTTGCATCCTTGTCCTTTGAACGGTTATATTCCCCCCATGCAATTTTTATGACTGTAATTTAAATGTACTAATGTGAATTACACTACAGAAAACTTGAGATATGCAACTTTATATGTCTACTTTATCTAGTTATAAGAGTATATCTTTTCTATTTCATGTCTTAGTCAATGAGACGAGAGAGAGGTGAATGCCAAGTTAGAGTTATAGAAATAAACATTATAATCCAGATGTTTTAGATTGATAGGTCCAAAAGAGTGTAAATTTAGTAAACGACAAATTTTAGACTAGTGCTATGACACAGGACGGGCAAGAGATTCAAATGAACAATTAGTTTATGTATTTAGGTTCTATTATTCAAAATAATGGAGAGATCGATAGTGATGTTAACTGTCGGATCCAAACTAGTTAGTTGAAATGAAGGAGTGTAACGAGAGTTTTATGCGATCGTAATATTTCGTTAAAACTGAAGGGAAATTTTATAGAACTGCTATTAAACTAGGTTTATTATATGGCACGGAATGCTGGAATATAAAGAAATGTTATTCACAGAAGATACGTGTAGCAGAGATACGCATGTTTTGTTGGATGTGCAGATACACTAGGAGACAATGTTTTAAATATCGGCAATAGTAGATATATCGGATTGGAAAATTTTATAGCGGTTATCGTATCGGAGAAATATTGGGAATATTTTTCAAATATTAGATGTCAATATTGGAATGTAAATATTCATGCATATATAATAGGAAATAAACATAAATAAGATAATTCTTGTACACATCATAAATAGCTACATAAAGTATCATATATATATATATATATATATATATATATATATATAAGTTTAGATTATACTTACATAGACAACTTGGTATTATAGTTTGATTTTGGTGTCACATTAGATGAAAAAGTAATTTTTCAATAACGTTTTATCCATGATTTTGTATTGACACCAAGAACATCTCACTTTTTATCCATAATGAAAAACAAAGTAAAAATTAAAACACAAGAAAATGATATAGCAGCCGTTATTTTGCATCCGATATATAGGTTGCAATATCGGGTCCAAGCCAATATGGCGCTGCTATTTTTCCAAAAACACTAAATGTTATGAAACTATTTATATTATTGTGTTTTGTGTTCCAAAATGCAATATCGGCCACAATATCGATATTGTAGTAGATATTTAAAACACTGCTAGGAGAGATAAAGTGAAAAATAAAGATATTCATGCTGAGATAGGCATAGTCCTCATCGAATAGAAGATGCGAGAAAATCACTTGCGATGATTTGGTCATATGCAGAGTGATAAACAAATGCACCATTTCGACTGGAGAAGTTTATCAATATAGGTCAAGTTCAAAGACTAAGGGAAGACTGAAAAAAATAAGGATGGAGGTGATGGGAAAAGATGTGGATGCTAGAGGTTTAAATGATGACATATTACTCGATAGGAATGAATGAAAAAGGATCATCAAAATGCTCAATTTGGCGTGATTTTCTTTTGGTTCTTGTAGCCTACCCCAACTACTGGGGATAAAACGCTTGGTTATTGTTGTTGTTGTATATTTCCTGTTTCATAATTTTTCAATAAATTTTGCTCTTTTTGGTTGACTTCAATATCTTATTTACAATTATTTTTGTATCAATTTGTTAATGTCCTTGTATGTACTTAACAGTTTCTCTTTGAGATTGACCTCTCTAGAAATCCTACTAGAAATCCTACTTAAGATGATCTTAATTCTGCCTTTTCTCTGTAATTCCATCACCTGTTCATCTGTTAATTATGGCTCATTTGATCTTCGTTGCGCTTTCGTTTTTTTATTTTCTCACTACATTTTTTTTTTTTTACTTGTACCAGTTTTTGCTTTTATCTCATGTAATAATCCTTTGGATATTAATTAATTATGGACCTAACAGAACCCTTATTGAGCATCAATTGCATGAACAGTGTATATGTTTGATGTTGAATATATTTTTTTTTGTGATATCTCTTGGGGAAAATAGTTTAACTAAATATTTTATTTGCAAAAGTCAACTTGTAACAGCTTCATTTCTGAGGTGGAGTTCTAAACCACCACGCCCCATGAACACAACTAGTTGGCAGGATTCCTCTTCCATGATTTATGAAGACTCAATTAGAAACCTAGCTATTATATTAACTTAAGAAACGTTTATTAGCACCATCATAATACATGCTTCAAGGACAAGGTTTAAAGTTCTCTATTGTAATATTTATTGGAAACTAGTTTTTGCATATTTAGTGGATAAACCAACCACAGTCTTAAATGGAATGAC
Organism: Dracaena cambodiana; assembly: GCA_036321105.1. Classification (NCBI taxonomy): domain Eukaryota; kingdom Viridiplantae; phylum Streptophyta; class Magnoliopsida; order Asparagales; family Asparagaceae; genus Dracaena; species Dracaena cambodiana. Next base: position 28,613,077 of record JAYEPQ010000015.1, read on the forward strand.
AAGAATACTAGGCTCCATATCCTTTTCTTGGGTAACGGGAAGGTTGTGGACTTCTCAATTTATCTCGAATTTTTCCATTTGTAACACATCAAGAAATGGTTTGTATCATGTTATAAGAATTATAGGTTCCTTATCACATGTTAAGACAATATAATGTAAATTAACTGGCATAAATCTTTCCGTTAAAAAATCCATTTCTTCCCGTTCAGCATTTTGGATAGTTGATTTGATGAGATCGGCTACTCCTCTTCGTCTAAAGATTCTCTCATCTCCTTCTTCCTCCGTTTCGAGCCCCTAGATAATGCGGGGATCTTTTTCATTACTAAAATTGAGTTTCTGATCAACAAGAGCCTCGTCATCGAGGTTGCCCTCTAGAATCGGCTGATTCTAATCTGGTAAGGTTGGAGGTCCCGTATGAGCATATTGGGACGATGGGTCCCACGGGAATCTCCCATCATGTGGAAAATTTAGGTTGATGACTCCGGATCCTAATGGAATAGAACTAGCCCCCCTACTTTTTGGGGTTCCATCATATACAATAGTGGTATTGTGGTTTCGACAACATAGCTTACTGGCCCAACAGCATGGGTAGCAGCTCTTATCATTTGGATATTGATAGGAGAGAGATCAATGCCCTAAACAAACACGGAATTTTGTCAACAAATTCTGACGACGCATATGTCCGAGACCAATGACTTCGGCATCGAGACATGGACTCCTAGATCATCCCACCACTATTTGTTTCGTAGATATCCTTTCAAATCCCTAATGACAATATCGTCACAGAGAAGAGCGTAGTTTAGAAATGATGACCGGGGGATATACATTCTCAGCTACACACCACACGATGAAAATGGCGACAGAGAAAATAAGGGTCGATGATGAGAGGTAGCCCAACGACTACCCGACGTCGATTTCTTTTCGTCAAGTCACTAAGAGCTTAAAACATATTTATACCGACACTCACTAAAGACCCAAGTTAAAGAGACTTCGCGACCGAACGACGCTCTTGCTTGACCACCATCTCCTGAAATGGCAGCGGAAACCTATCAGTCTCCACCGACAAATCAAAAAAGAAGAAGTGGTCCAACTGGGATAACCGGGGGAGGGAGGCGGTTTGATTAAATGTCCCATCAGTTGGAATTCGCTGCATAATCCCATACACCAGTTATGAGTCGGCCTTATAAGAGTCTTTTTAAAAGCCTTCTGTATAGCGAAGATATGCAGTTCCCTGCTCCCTTCTGCTTGAAGCTAGAACGTCCCAAGGGGAACTGATCAGAAATCAGTGGACCCAATATTTAGATCACCTGATGTAACCTACCGAGGTGACACCACAAGCTGACGCATCGAGAGTGCAGCATCGAGGAAAACCTCGTACAGCGATGGTGTCCAAAAAAGCCACTGCTTTCTTCTTCGTCACCTGCGGTTTCGGGTGGTCAACACCTCTGCATAAATAGTGTATAGACTCTCATTGCGAATACGCGGAAAAGATTATCGACATAGAGGAAAAGGGAACTTCCACCCGACGCTGTGAAACCACTCGGTCTTAGCCAGTACTCGTTTGTCGGAACCTCGGTACTAGACCCATGGACGATGCAAATTATGATAGTCCACGACGAAACCGCCAGAAGGCGATAGCATAGAGCTCTCATAGGCATGTATGAAATGGATCTGGCTTGCAAGGCCACCACACTTTCGACAACATCGCACCAACTGACCAAAGAGGTAACCACGTCGAACCCCATATTCATAGGAATCCCAAATATCTAAAGGGCAATAACAACAAAATAGAGTACAAAAAGGAATTACAAAAACAAGTTTCGGTCCATTTCTTTGAGAAGGATCCAACCTCCAAATCATATTTTTAGTCATTGCGCTTGGCAACAACCACCAGCTTCCCCAACGAGAACCGAGAGATAGAATCTCACCAGTCTATCACCATGATCACCTCCCATACGAATGGGTTATTCCCAGTTTTTGTAAATATCAAATCCACAACTGTGTTTCATTTTAGCATTGGCTCATCAGATGCAGTGTTGTAACTAATATATTAATTTATGTCGGGGGACTTGCTAGTAGGATCTAGAACCAGTAAGACCATGTCAATAATGAAGGTGTGGCCTCAAATGATGTTGGACTTCATATGTCATCACTTAGTTGCATGTGTTTCATAAACCTGTTTACGGTCAATCAAGGCCTCTACCCAGAGGCAGAGACAGAGCCAGCAGCCTGAGAAGGGGCATCTCGTAAAAGTAATGCACAAGGAGTGAGTGAATTTGACAAATGTGAGAGTGGAACGGGTTTTCTAAAATTTCAGAATGAAGTAGGCCGATGCCTCTGTCCATTATCAGGGACATAGATTGGGGATCCAAAGCTGGTCTGCTAAGGTGCTACTTGTGTTGACCCTCTCATGGCTTGTAATTGTTCTGGTACCTTTTTTCCTCTAACAAAAGCCATAGCCATTGGCCCATCCCTGTCCCAATGCCCCCTTCCAAAGGTCATAAGCTGATGCAAGTGGGGTTCGAACCCCCGACCTCTTGTGCACTTGCTAAGAGGCACCACTATGTCACATTGGCACTTACGGTTCTGGTACTTAGGTTCATTTTTGGTTAAGTCATGGTTAACTTTGCGCTAATCACCTTCTACAGCTTGATGGGCATGAAGAGATCTATACCATATCTCCTTTCAGGTGGGCCATCATTTCGTTTTTGTTGATGGTGTTCCTGAGACACCTGTTGATGCATGGTGGTCCAACCAGTAATTTACCTGAAGCTCCTCTCCTTTATTCCACTACCTGGTGTTGCTATACCTTCTGGATGGCAGTCATAGCCTCTCGAGGTCCAAACGAGCGATTGACTTTGTACAGTTTCAGCATAGACTTGCCCTTAGTCTAGCCCTCCATTCATTTTAGAAAGCATATTTTGGTTTGCTGTCCAAATCACCCAGTTTCCGAAGAAAGCATGCTTCTTCAGACTCCACTTATTTTTGTAGGTCACTATAAGGCTTCAGTTCTTGAACGTGAACAAGGTTCCCATTTAGATTCCCTTTTGAGAGCCATAGCCATCCTGAAATTTCTTTTTGATATGGAAAATTTTCTGCTGCAATTAACTCTGCTTTTGAAATATCCATACAGGTTGCAACTCTTGAACTCTACCTCATCATCAGATGCTAGTTAGAATTTTTGTCTCTAAAGCTTTTAATATGGAATTAATCAGCATTTGAAATTATAATTTTATTGAATGAGTAAATTACAAATTGTGAAATATCTCTGATCAAGTGCCTCACTGCCAAAGGTTATTGTGGATCTGTAAAGTTTTGATGAGTTTGACGAGGATCTATTTTCAACAGTCATCATATTTTAGGAGAAATGTTCTAGATGGTTTAACCACTAATCCCTAATTGAAAGTATATAGACACTGTGTTATTACACTGTAGATAACGTGGTAGAGCTACTGATCTACATGTATCTGGATGATGATAATGACAGAATTTTCATTTGGTTACCAATAAAAATTTCATACTATAGTACTTTTTTTTTTAATTATTGTTTCCGGTTTTGCAATTTTTATCTGGCTGAGTGTTTAAAACATACTCATTGCTAATACTTCCTACCAACTGCCAAGTGAGTTGGTTGTACATCAAATAATAAAAACCTTATTGGAAGACAACGATTACACATTCTTAAAGGGATATCTTCCATAGCATCTTCAATTTTGTGACTCTTTTTTTGAAACAGTTTATTGCGAATGGAGGGAAATTTATAATTTTTTATACCTTAAAACCTGCATATTAGATGATCTGTTTTAAAATTTGACCATTTGTGTTCCAAAACCTTTCTGTTAAAATCTATAGAATGTTAAATCTTTTTTTCTGTCCCCGGGACTCACTAAGTTAGACAACAGGGGAGGTTTTCCAACGCACCGACCCACAACAAGTCCAGGGCATCTGTAATTGATGATGTGGCAAACTTTGCTGCGATGGCTGTTGGTAACTCCCTTCTCCCTGCAGTTAAATCTGGATTTTACGATCCACACACCGATTCAGTAGCAAGAATTTCCTTTAAGGTAAGATAAATTCTACTTGTTCATATAAGCATTTCTTCGTAAAATTTTGCTGGAAGTTTTCATGATTGATATTCATGCCTTTGCTCTGTTTATGAAGTATGGCTGTACAAGAGGCGTATATGGTACCCCTTTCTTCTTCGTTAATGGATTTGCTCTGCCTGATGCTGGTTCTGCTCTTGATTATGATACATGGAAGAATGTCATAGTGCCGCTGGTGGAGCAGCAGAGAGGACGGGAAGAGCCTTTGCTTTACATGTAACTGTAACTGTAATCGTAATTGTGTAAAGAATAAAGATAATGTATAAGTACGAAGGCTCTGAATGCTCGGTGTGTATCTCGTATTTTTATTTTGTATTGTCTTTAGAGTATGTTTGATAATAGAGAGTTGTACAAGCTGTTACTTTAGTTGGTTTGAAGTTTTTAGTAAATTATGTCGCCTGATCTTGAACCGTTACCTCTATGTCGCCTGGTCTTGAGCCGTTACTTCTGATATCCCACTGTCATCCCATGACTGGGGAGCCAGGTGTCACCGACCAGTAAATAGAATTTGGTGTATTGAGAATGAGCTGCATATAAATGATCGAGTTCTGCTAATTGAAGTGCTTGCCAAGTGTTGAAGGTTCTGGCAATGGCCTTTGATCCAAATTACAGAATATATATAATATTTCCCTTTTCTTTTCTTGTATGATAAGGATTAAGATACAGCACACAACATGTCATTCTAAGCAGTCCGTAAGTCCTCGGCCTTAAGTTTCTTTTTTTGCATAATTTCTCTGTTCTCATTTCTTTATCCTTTTGTTTTCCTACTGACATATTGGAGATGTAAGTACTCGCTGCTGAGCCCTTATGTTTTCATGTCGTTTTTGTTCTTTTTTATAATAAAATAGTAGAGATGGGAGTACTCAGCTAATCTTGAAATCTTAAGCTATGCCAAATCTAGATTCCAGGCATCACCTCGTGTTTAGGGGTGAAAATAGGTTCTAACTGGATTGGCATATGCAGTGTCCAAATAAAAAAAATTCTGGATTTTGCACCGGTCCAAAGGCCGTTTCATGGAAAACTGTAGTTTGGCCCAAGAGGCTTAGGCAGCCTATGATTTTTTTTTTTTTTTTTTTTTTTTCCTTTTTTTGCTTTTTTTTTTACCTTACCTTTATACAAAATTTTTTGAAACTCTCAAAGTCAAATACTGACTTTCATTCCCATGAGCCAAAAAAAAAAGACAATACTGGCAAGCAATACACATAGATTAAAAAAAAAAAACTTTTTTGTTACTCATTGCATGCGTAAACATCTTAGGTTCATCCCTTTTTCTGTCCAATATAAAAATTACGCACAGAGAGGTATATTTATACTGCAGGAATAATATACTTCAACAGTTGAAAATTTGCAGACATCATAAGAAATATAATACTCCTTAATAGTTCTATAGGCAGTCTATTACAAGTTTGAGCTATCACCCTGAGAAGTTGGATTACACTAGCAAGCTCTTCTATTTTGTAAAAGAAATTTTCTTTTTAAAAAAATACAAAACTATCATCATCAATTGAATGTCATTTTGACTTTTCAGTCATGTATTATAATCAACATGTTTTTGTAGTTTGTCTTATATACAATAATATATTGTCTTCCTTACATTTCTCTCTTGTATTTTGTTTATGTCTGTGTCAAATTCGTTTGCACAATAAATCACTTTCCTCTTTTCAATTAGAATAAAAGATAAAAAGTTATCTTTGGTATCCGCATACCGAATTTTTTTTAATTTTATTCTCTTATTGTTTTTATGCATTATGTAGTCTGCTATTTTAATTCTTAACATCTCAATTTAATTATTTGTATAAATTTACATTTTACATGTTTTGTCAATTGTGGTTAAAACCGTCATATGTATATACTCTTTTTTTTTTTTACTGTCTTTCACAAGTTAATACGATTCCTCTATATACTAAAAACATAAAAACATAATAAATAGGGTTAAGGAAAAACTGAAAGGAGGTCTATTTTTGAGATTGCACAACCAAAACTAAAAGACCTAATGTAAGAGGTTTTGAGTGATTACTGGGTCATAATGGGACAATTTAAAGGTGGGTCATGTGGATGGAGCTTTTGCTCATATAAATTTATGATTGAGTATCTATTGGTTTGTTCTAGAGAAGTAATAGGAATGTAAAGCTGTCAACCCAGATATGCAAGTGACACACTCCTTATAACAGTTTCAAATTAATTTATAAAGATATAATACCATAACATGTATTTTTTTAATTACTTTTCTTTATTTTGACGTGATTCATTGTACTGTAGCTAATATAAATAATACTAGAGTGATGTTTTTATGTGGTATGTTCTTATATACTATGCTTAAATGAGTAAACTGTCTATTCATCTTGTTTTTTATTATTATACATGTATAGCGTGCATATATGCAAGGATTCAATCTATCCCCTATATAATTATTAAATAAAGATGGAAAGTTTAATTTCAATCAAATCTTGTTATTTCTTTCAGATTTTTTAGCCCTAATTTTGTAATAGGTATTATTTCTTTGGATCCTCTATGTTCTTACTTTGACAATTGTTTTTTCGGAATAAGTTTTACTTTTGTATCATGATGACTTTTCTTTATGTGTGTACATACAAATAATGTGGCAATATCACTTTATTGATTTGTTGTACTTTTAGATTTGGTGTGTACGTTTACGTTACATGACCGTATACACATTGCAAGAAAATTATTTTTGATAACTGGTTGGTGTGCAATAGAGAGAAATATCACATACTGGAAGGTTTGCAAGATGCTTAAAAAGGTTTAGCAGGGTTATACAAAAATGATGAGAAATGAAAATTGGAGATGCATATTATTTGTGGTAGCCACCTCTTCTTTCCTCTGCAAAAGTTGCAAAATGAAGTATTCTATTATAACAATTGCTGTAATATTATGCTGTAATTTTGTAACAAATGTTGCATTTTGCAGCTTTTGCCGCAAATTTATAGCACAAAGAGAGGAAAAAAAAAAAAAAGGTGGCATTTCCAATTTTATTTGCTTTTATGCAGCAAGGAGGAAAAAAAAAAAGAATTAAAAACCCCATCCTGCAAAGCTATATCGAATTTCATTCAGACTGTCGGGGCATCAGGTAACCCAAAGGAAATTGTAAATGCGCACCATATTTCTTATGAGCACCACACATTTTTGAAACTTGGCCTTTTTTCGTAGTAGGCACCATCTCATTTCCATTTTGCCTTGTAACCACCCAATGAACTTATCCCATTTTCAAGGTTTTCGCCCTTTTTTGAAGCCAGTGTCTGGACTGGCAACCTCGACCAGTGGCTTTACTGAATGAGGCAAGCTCCCCGGCCACTTTTGGACTCGTCCGGTGTTGCAACCTGTAGCGCCTCTGTTTTTCAGCTGCTTTTCAAAACGGATGATACTACTAAAATTTATACTAGACAACCCAACAGTCACAGGATTTTGAAATAACTGTAACTACTGACACAATCAGCTAAATAAATAACACGTCTAAAACTGAAAGGATTACATTCATACAGAGAGTTAATTCTACAAGATGACACACTGCTCTAATATGAACACGAAAGAATTAAAAGAGAAAAGCAGTGTACAGACAAATGAGAATATAAACAAAATATACAAAGGTTCTCCGGAAAGTACTTCACTACTTACTGTCGCTCGGTCTGGTCGATGAAGTACGGGTCCTTGTCGGAACTGGTTCACCTTCTTCATCTTCTAAACCTGGGTTCAAAACCCATAGAATTAAATCCAGCAAGTAACAC